>WNWK01010703.1:0-40000 GCA_009830355.1 Cherax destructor | reverse complement strand
ACCCAGGTACCCATTTTACTGATGGGGAACATAGACAACATGTGTAAAGAAACACGCCCAATGTTTCTGCCCTGGCTGGGAATCGAACCCAGGCCCTCGCCGTGTGAAGTGAGAGCTTTAGCCACCAGACCACCAGATAAAGTGAACTTAAGATAATATATAAAACAAAGGGATGTGTTCCAGTCTGATGATATATAAACTGAACCTAATTTAATACAAAACATAGGGATGTGTTCCTTGTTTATGTATATAAAGTGAACTTAAGTTATATAAAACATAGGGATGTGTTCCAGGCTGACGCATATAAAGTGAACTTTAGCTTCCATGTAAAATATAGGGATATGTTCCAGGTTGATGATATATAAAGTGAACTTAAGATCATATATTAAACAAAGGGCTGTGTTCCAGGCTAATGCACATAAAGTGAACTTAAGCTAACATAAAACATGTGTTCCAGGTTGATGATATTTAAAGTGAACTTATGATTACATGTAAAACATGGGGATGTGTTTTTTGTTGATGCATATAAAGTGAAGTTGAGATAACATATAAAACACAAGGATGTGTTCCAGGCTATTGATATATAAAGTGAACGTAAGATATAAAATATAAAGATATGTTAAATGGTAATGATATATAAAGTAAACTTAAGGTAACATATAAAACATAGGAATGTGTTCTAGGCTGATGATGTATAAAGTGAACTTAAGGTAACATAAAATATAGGGATGTGTTCCTTGCTGATGTACATAAAGTGAACTTATGCTAATAATATAAAACATAGGGATATGTTCCATGTTGATGCATATAAAGTGAAGTTAAGATAACATATAAAACATATTGATGTGTTCCAGGCTATTGATATATAAAGTGAACTTAAGATATATAAAACATAGAGATATGTTCCATGCTAATGATATATAAAGTGAACTTAAGGTAACATAAAATATAGGAATATGTTCTAGGCTGATGATACATTAAGTGAACATAAGGTAACATAAAATACAGGGATGTGTTCCTTGTTAATGTATATAAAGTGAACTTATGATAATATGTAAAACATAGGGATGTGTTCCTTGTTGATGATATATAAAGTAAA
Organism: Cherax destructor; assembly: GCA_009830355.1. Taxonomy (NCBI): domain Eukaryota; kingdom Metazoa; phylum Arthropoda; class Malacostraca; order Decapoda; family Parastacidae; genus Cherax; species Cherax destructor. The sequence continues at coordinate 38,901 of WNWK01010703.1, read as the reverse complement.
CTTAAGATAATATATAAAACATAGGAATGTGTTCCTTATTGATGATAAATAAAGTAAACTTAAGATAATATATAAAACATAGGGATGTGTTCCATGTTGATGCATATAAAGTGAACTTAATATAATATATAAAACATAGGGATGTGTTCCAGATTCATAATATATAAAATGAACTTAAGATAACATATAAAACATAGGGATGTTTTCCAGGTTAATGATATGTAAAGTGAACTTGAGATTGCGTATAAAATATAGGGATGTGTTCCAGGCTGATATATAAAGTGAACTTATGATAGCATATAAAACATAGGGATGTGTTCCTTGTTGATGTATATAAAGTGAACATAAGATAACATATAAAACAGAGAAGTGTTCCATACTGATATGTAAAATGAACCTAATATAACATATAAAACATAGGGATGTGTTCCTTGTTGATGCATATAATGTGAACTTAAGATAATATAACATAGGGATGTGTTCCAGGCTGATGATATATAAAGTGAACTTAAGATAACATAAAACATAGGGATGTGTTCCAGGCTGATGATTAAGTGAACTTAAGATAACATATAAAACATATTGATGTGTTCCTTGGAGATGGATATAAAGTGAACTTAAGATAATATATAAAACATAGGGATGTGTTACAGGCTGATGATATATAAAGTGAACTTCATATAACATAAAACATAGGGATGTGTTCCTTGTTTATGCATATAAAGTGAACCTAAGATAATATATAAAACATAGGGGTGTGTTCCAGGCTGAAGCATGTAAAGTAAACTTAAGATAATATATAAAACATAGGGATGTGTTACAGGCTGAAGCATATAAAGTAAACTTAAGACAACTTATAAAACATATAGATGTATTCCCTATTGATGCATATAAAATGAAAGTAAGATAACATATAAAACATATTGATGTGTTCCAGGCTATTGATATATAATTTGAACTTAAGATATATAAAACATAGAGATATGTTCCATGCTAATGATATATAAAGTGAACTTAAGGTAACATATAAAACATAGGAATATGTTCTAGGCTGATGATACATTAAGTGAACATAAGGTAACATAAAATACAGGGATGTGTTCCTTGTTGATGCATATAAAGTGAACTTATGATAATATGTAAAACATAGGGATGTGTTCCTTGTTGATGATATATAAAGTAAACTTAAGATAATATATAAAACATAGGAATGTGTTCCTTATTGATGATAAATAAAGTAAACTTAAGATAATATATAAAACATAGGGTTGTGTTCCATGTTGATGCATATAAAGTGAGCTTAATATAATATATAAAACATAGGGATGTGTTCCAGATTCATAATCTATAAAATGAACTTAAGATAACATATAAAACATAGGGATGTTTTCCAGGTTAATGATATGTAAAGTGAACTTGAGATTGTATATAAAACATAGGGATGTGTTCCAGGCTGATATATAAAGTGAACTTATGATAGAATATAAAATATAGGGATGTGTTCCTTGTTGATACATATAATGTGAACCTAAGATAATATAACATAGGGATGTGTTCCAGGCTGATGATATATAAAGTAAACTTAAGATAACATAAAACATAGGGATGTGTTCCAGGCTGATGATTAAGTGAACTTAAGATAACATATAAAACAAACATAGGGATGTGTTCCTTGGAGATGGATATAAAGTGAACTTAAGATAATATATAAAACATAGGGATGTGTTCCAGGCTGATGATATATAAAGTGAACTTAATATAACATATAAAACATAGGGATGTGTTCCTTGTTTATGCATATAAAGTGAACCTAAGATAATATATAAAACATAAGGATGTGTTCCAGGCTGAAGCATGTAAAGTAAACTTAAGATAATATATAAAACATAGGGATGTGTTACAGGCTGAAGCATATAAAGTAAACTTAAGACAACTTATAAAACATAGAGATGTATTCCTATTGATGCATATAAAATGAAAGTAAGATAATATATAAAACATTGGGATGTGTTCCAGGTTGATGATATATAAAATGAACTGAAGATATTATATGAAACATAGGGATGTGTTCCATTCTAATGCATATGAAGTGAACTTAAGCTAACATAAACATTGGAATGTGTTCCAGGTTGATGATATATAAAGTGAACTTAAGATTACATGTAAAACATAGGGATGTGTTCCACACAGATGTTGTATAAAGTGAACTTAATGTAACATATAAAACAGGGATGTGTTCATTGTTGATTATATATAAAGTGAACTTAATATAACATATAAAGCATAGGGATGTGTTACTTGGAGATGCATATATAGTGAACTTAAGGTAACATATGAAACATAGGTATCTGTTCCTTTTTGATGCATATGAAGTGAACTTAAGATAATATATAAAACATAGGGATGTGTTCCAATTCTACGGCTTTGAGTTCAATGTCCAAACCGTAGTTCTACGTCATGAGCTCAGCTCACTCAGATAAGCTGTGAGCGGTAAATTTGGGCCTGGATATGAGAGAATACATCTATGTGGTAAGTGTGAACCACATAAAACAAATCCTGCAGCACACAGTGCATAATGAGAAAAAAAAAACTGAAACCGTAATTTTCGATTAAAACAGCGACTTTGCAGTGTTTTTTTGTGTACGTTTTATAGTTGAATTTGCGATTTCTTGATCTCATTTAATAGAATGGAAGATATATTACAGATATAGAGAGGATTTCGATTGGTTTTAGTATTGCAAATGGCTTGAAACTGAGCTCAAAGTAGCAGAAATGTTAAATTTTTGCCAATGTTCAAGAGTAAACAAATGACCTCACACGTCTAATATGCGCCAGCTGGTAGGTCTAATATACGTTCACAAATGTGGTGATATTATTTGTACAATTATTACAATATTGCATAACAGTAAATCTTCCATTTTTTGGTTTGAATAAAAATTCATTATGTGAATAAAAAATAAAAATGGAATTCCTTTGTAAAGACTGAAAACGTAACTAATGAACAGAGGAAATGTTAGTTTAGTGCCAGGAATGCCTGCATTGTTTATTCTGCACCCTATTTTGAAATTGGAATATTTTGAACTTTGAGTTAAATTGGCTAAATTACCAATTTCCAATCACTTTATTTTGTAGTTGAAACAGTTTACTGGGCGATTTCTTGTGCTCAATCGATAGAATAGAAGTAATACTAGTGAAATAGCAAAGAATTTGGTCGACTGGAATAATGTAATTGGCCTAAAATGGGAGTCAAAGTTGGCAAAATCACCGATGCATAAATATCGCTGACGCATCAAAATTTGCAAGAGCATAATTTCGTCAATTTTCAATCAAATTTCGTACTTTTTGTTTTATTACCTTCAGAAAAAGATTCTCTATCATTTCATAAGAAAAAATAAGAATTTTTTTTTTTAAATTCTTGGACACTGGCACACCCCTTCCAAAAATGGCCTTGGAACCTGAAAGGGTTAAGATGACATATAAAACATAGGGATGTGTTCCTGGTTGATGCATATAAAGTGAACTTAAGCTAACATATAATACATAGGGATGTGTTCCTTGATGCATAGTGAACTTAAGATAACATAAAACATAGGGATGTGTTCCAGGCTGATGATATGTAAAGTGAACTTACAATAATACTTAAAACGTAGGGATGTGTTCCTAGTTGATGCATATAAAGTGAAGTTAAGATAACATTTAAAACATTGGGATGTGTTCCAGGCTATTGATATATATGTAAAGTGAACTTACGATAACATATAAAACGTACCTGGAGTTTACCTGGAGAGAGTTCCGGGGGTCAACGCCCCCCACGGCCCGGTCTGTGACCAGGCCTCATGGTGGATCAGAGCCTGATCAACCAGGCTATTACTGCTGGCCGCACACAGTCCGACGTATGAACCACAGCCTGGCTGGTCAGGTACCGACTTTAGGTGCCTGTCTAGTGCCTGCTTGAAGACAGCCAGAGATGTGTTCCAGACTGATGATATATAAAGTGAATTTAAGATAACATAAAACATAGAGATATATTCCAGGCTAAAGATTTATAGTGACCTTAAGGTAAAATATAAAACATAGGAATGTGTTCCAGGTTGATGATTTATGAAGTAAACTTAAGATAACATATAAAACATAGGGATGTGTTCCTTATTGATAATTTATACAGTGAAAATTATTATATAAGTATATTGATTCATTCTGAGACTTTGTACTTTTGTTTGTCTCTGGGGCAGATGGAGATACAGAAGAGGCTTCAGCAGCAGCAGCAGGAGGTGAACGAGAGGTACCTCACTGTGGAGGAACTCATCACCAGACGGAGGCTGGAAGCCATGAGGACTCAGGGACTCCAACTTGTGCAAGTCCTTCGGGTACGTCAGTTTGCCCTCTCACAGACCCTCAACGGACGAGTAAAGAGCTCGTGATCCAGCGGATCAGAGGTGCTCTCTCCTTCCAAGGATCAAACCTGAGTACCTCCCATCCATTTAAAATACTCTCAGGGGGTAAAATAACTCAAAAATATGTTTTTCAATTATTCAAATTTAACTTAATCATAAAAAAAATTATACTCAAATATAATTTTTAGAAATCCCATAATAGGTAGAGCATTTGGGTCTTGATGTTAAGTATTCCAGGATTCCTGAATATCTCCATCTTTTTCTGTATATCCCAGCTTCTACTGAACAACATTTTACTGTTTATATCTTAACCATGAGGCAAGATACTTTAGATACAAGAAGTTAACAATTTTGTAAGACAGGTTTAAATATTATTTTTCAGTAGTATTGTTGATGTCAGGGAATATTGATGAGTTGATGAATAAGAGACAAGTGTTGGACATGTGTCTGATTTATCAGTTTCAATTCAAGATTAAAAAGTCACAATACCATGGCTGGAACAATCCTCAAAAAATCCGCACTTGAGAGATGGGTCCTTATGATGACATTTTAGTTCCTCCTGAACCATCATCAAGTCATCCTCTCCTAAGTGCTGGTTATCTAACCATTGTTTTATTTTGTGTTTTTTCAGCATGCCCTCTTGTCAATACAGTCTCCTGCCACATGTTCAGCATAAACATTGTGCTTATTGCTCAATAATAACCCACACGCAGACAGAAACTCAGGGATTAATTGATTTGTATATTTTGACTCGCTTCTGGGATCCTCTTCAGCCAGTCTGCTGAAGAGGATCCCAGAACAGGGGTCAAAATATACTGATCAATTAATCTCCTGAGTTTCTGTCTGCTTGTGGGCTATTATTCAGCACTGACAGGTGTTCATTACATTTTAGTTATTCATTGTGCTCATTTCTCTTCAATTCTTGATTTTGTGAACAAATAGGTGAGGTCCCCGCATATACAGAACTCTTCTTTACAGTGTTCCATGTTTTTGTTGGCTTCAAATTGAGCCATTAATATATTATAATAATAATTATGTTCCACTTGCTGGCGATAATCATCACTGAGTGGAACATAAGGAACAGTGGCTCAATGAAGAGCAAACGAAAATGAGGAACACAGAAAATAGGTGATGTATATGTGGATCCATACTCTATACCCAAAAACATGAACGGAAGATCAAATCACATCCAGTCTTCAATCCATTCTTCTGTTTATTCACTGATAATCGTTCATCACAACTTGAGTTTGGGCGTACCAAAAACAAAATGCACTTCCTTCAGGACGCTGAAGACGCAGGCTTCACTTCAGAAGATGTGTCCATAGCTCTAACTCACTGCGGAGACAAGAACCCGCTGGAATGGTTGAAGGAGAACTGGAGACACATGGTGGACACTGTCTCCACCTTGGCTACCAACTATGGCCAGGAGCGTAGAGTTAACGACATCGGCTCTATAACAGCAGCCGAGGCTCGTCTCGCCCTCAGACTGCACAAGGGAAACATCTGGGCGGCTGTCACCGAGTGTGTGGAGCAGCGCCAGAACAAGGTGAGTGAAACAAGATACCACAGGATCTAGCTCTGGTACCCACAGAGTCACATACTTAGGCACACTTTACTGTATTTAGTCCATAAAGGTAAACACACTCACCATCATTTGTTCAATTGCTGTTTTACCAAAAGTACACGAACAATAAAATTTAGTGACTCTCAGAAATGTAATGGATTGAAATTTCAGCACATTGATGTACTCTTTCAAAGTGCAACACTGCAGGAACTACTACTATCAAATGACAATCTTAATTTTTAATGGGGTGGAGGGGTAAGCCAGTGGAAGGTCTTAGTCAGATGACCCAAAGCTCCAGCAGCAGGTTATCGTATGACTAAGACCCACATCAGGAAACACTTGTCCTGTTTCCTGACAAACTTTACCTACCTACCTTCCTTCTGGATGATGTAAATAAATGAGGAAGAATATGATAGTCACAATACCGTGGCTGTAACAATTCACCACAAATGGATGCTCGAAAAGGACCCCTATAACAAAGCTTTGGTCCATGCTGGACCAAAGCCGGGCTTGACAGTGATCTAGAGAGGACCGAAACGTCGTGATAAGGTTTGGGGTAAATCACTGCTGGTTCGTGGCAAATCAGTACTGGTTCGTGGCAAATCACCGCTAGTTCATGGTGAACCACTGCTAGTCCATCTGAGTTCATTACCTTTGTAACTTGCTCAGCTATCAAACTTTGAGGTCCAGTCCCTGGACCCATTATGTACCTCTGTAATCTTTTGACTACCGCCCACAGGATGGGTATGGGGTGCATAATAAAGATATCAAACTAAACTAACTAACCACTGCTAGTTCGTGGTAAACCACTGCTAGTTCCTGCCGAATCACCACTAGTTCCTGCCGAACCACCACTAGTTCCTGCCGAACCACCGCTAGTTCTTGCCGAACCACCACTAGTTCGTGACGACTCACTGTTACCAATCTTTCCTCTCACAGTTCAACGACATCTATGCCCGGGGTCGCTTCAAGAGGGAAGCCGTGGTGAGGGCTCTCCAGGACCACAATGGGGACTCTGATGCGGCCTACCTTGAACTCAACAAGTCACAGCTACAGCCCTTCATGATGAAGATCTGGGGGGCCATCAAGGTAGGCTGTGACTCCATACTGTGTCGGAGGATTGAGCCTCCAGGTTTCCAACGAATAATATATATCAGTTGAACCATACTTGATTCTAGGGATTATCACAACCATGGTTAAGTCGACCTCCTGGTTGATGACCTGATCAACTAGGTTGCTGTTAGTGGTATGTGTTATGACTCAGACACCACAGCCTAGCTGATCAGGAACTGACTTTGGCGAACTTGTCTTGTTCTCATTTATTTGTCTGAAGATTCCTATCAGCTGCCTCCCAGCATACATAAGGGGGATTGTCAATAGACCCTTGGCTGTCTTCAAGGTCCTGGACTGTCTTCAAGACCCCTGGTTGTCTTCAATACTCCTGTCTATTTTCAAGAGGGAACTGGACAAACGTCTAAAGTCGGTACCTGACCAGCCGGGTTGTGGTTTGTACGTCAGTTTACTTGTGGTCAGCAGTAACAGCCTGGAGTCTACCTGGAGAGAATTCCAGGGGTCAACGCCCCCGCGGCCCGGTCCGTGACCAGGCCTCCTGTTGGACCAGAGCCTGATCAACCAGGCTGTTACTGCTGGCCGCACGCAGTCCAACGTACGAACCACAGCCCGGCTGGTCAGGTACCGACTTTAGGTGCCTGTCCAGTGCCTGCTTGAAGACAGCCAGGGGTTTGTTGGTAATCCCCCTGATGTATGCTGGGAGGCAGTTGAACAATCTTGGGCCCCTGACACTTATTGTGTTGTCCCTCAACGTGCTAGTGGCACCCCTGCTCTTCATTGGGCAGCCTGGTTGATCAGTTCCTGATCGACCACAAGGCCTGATTATGGACCGGGCAGCGGGGGCGTTGACTCCCAAAACCCCCTCCAGGTATACTCCAGGTATCGTACTTTCACTGTCTACTTGTTGAAGAGAGCCTTCTGCTTAGCTATCTTTACCTCAGACATTTAGATAATGCACGATAGTTCTTAAGCTAGACAGTAGTGGAAAGCTCTTCTCAGTAGATTGTCTTCGTGTGGACCTCAAAGTCCTTTGCTATCTATCTTGTACTCCCTTTATTTCTCCTGTCTATAACGCAGGGTGAAAGCAAGCCAACGCCTAAGACAACTCCACCTCTGAAGACAGCTTCCCCTGCCATGGAAAAGGCTAAAACCCAAGGGCTCCCTGCTCAGGTGAATGTTTTGCCCGCTCCTGAGAGCCTCCGCCCACCTCCAGAAGTGACTTCGAAGCCTCCCACCCTAGTAGACGCCTCGACGGATACTGGCCACTATAGCCAAGGTAACGTTTTATGTGTTTACCGTTGAATTTAAGGCAGCTGCTTATAAGTTCAGGGTGAAATATTTCAATCTGCCTCTGTTTTCAGTTTGAGAAATGAAACAGTGTTTCCCCTTGAGAGAAACAGTAAACAGACAACGAGTAAGAGAAGAGAGATAGAGAGCGACAGACAGAGACAGAGATAGAGAGAGATAGGTTGGGAGAACGAGCTTTGATTCTGGGACGACGTTTCTCTGTGTGTAGAGTTTTATCAGTGATTTGATAAAGCTCTACACAGAGTGAAACGTTGTATCTTTCTCTTCGATGTTTCCCCCTCACTTGCTTAATCAACAAGAGCTCTGATGTAAATGGTTTAGAAACCCGAAAAGTTGAACAATGAAATATTTGTTCAACAATTGGAAATCTATTTTGTGGAAACGTTTCACCAGCCAGTGGCTTCTTTAGTCCAATACAGAGAAAAATGGCGGAAGATGAGGATGAGTATGAGGTAATCAGTCCCTCAGCCTGGAGTCGACACGCTAAATCCATCAGTCTCAAGATCGACTCAAGGCTCAGGGACTGATAACCTCAAACTTCTCCTCATCTTCCACCTTTCTCCGTATTGGACTGAAGAAGCCACTATTTGGCGAAACGTTCCCACAATAAAGATACCCAAATATTGCACTAGTATCATAATCTACAACAAAAGTTCTCTCTAAAAGAAGTTTTCCATTTTTCCCATGAACGCTGCATCATGGGGGTTCTTCTAAGAGTCGTCAGCAAGAGCACACTCTCTGGTTCTTCTGGTTCCACTCTTAAACATCCACATTGACACACCTGAAGACGTGTATTCATACATGTATTTATCTGTGTATTGTTCCAGGCACAATACCCTGACTGGGACAACACACTTTCTAAATGGTCTTAATCGGACCGAAACGTTGTCGTAAGTCTCTCTCCTGTGTGTGGGTTGTGTATAGTGTATATGCACATTGAGATAGACACACCTCTCGGTATATATATATATATACACTGCTTATATGAGGGAGCAATGTAAATTTATTATTAAAAAAACATGATTTTGTATATGTTAAATTTAGCAAATTTATCCGAATTTTTTTTACCCATTCTTATAATACACAGGATGGTTCCCTGTCATATTCCATCACACTGGATGGTTCCCTGTCATATTCCATCACACTGGATTTTTCCCTGTCATATTCCATCACACTGGATGGTTCCATGTCATATTCCATCACACTGGATGGTTCCCTGTCATATTCCATCACTCTGGATTGTTCCCTGTCATATTCCATCACACTGGATGGTTCCCTGTCATATTCCATCACACTGGATGGTTCCCTGTCATATTCCATCACACAGGATGGTTCCCTGTCATATTCCATCACACTGGATGGTTCCCTGTCATATTCCATCACACAGGATGGTTCCCTGTCATATTCCATCACACTGGATGGTTCCCTGTCATATTCCATCACACAGGATGGTTCCCTGTCATATTCCATCACACTGGATGGTTCCCTGTCATATTCCATCACACTGGATGGTTCCCTGTCATATTCCATCACATTGGATGGTTCCCTGTCATATTCCATCACACAGGATGGTTCCCTATCATATTCCATCACACTGGATGGTTCCCTGTCATATTCCATCGCACAGGATGGTTCCCTGTCATATTCCATCACACTGGATGGTTCCCTGTCATATTCCATCACATTGGATGGTTCCCTGTCATATTCCATCACACTGGATGGTTCCCTATCATATTCCATCACACTGGATGGTTCCCTGTCATATTCCATCGCACAGGATGGTTCCCTGTCATATTCCATCACACTGGATGGTTCCCTGTCATATTCCATCACACTGGATGGTTCCCTGTCATATTCCATCACATTGGATGGTTCCCTGTCATATTCCATCACACAAGATGGTTCCCTGTCATATTCCATCACACAGGATGGTTCCCTATCATATTCCATCACACTGGATGGTTCCCTGTCATATTCCATCACATTGGATGGTTCCCTGTCATACTCCATCACACAAGATGGTTCCCTGTCATATTCCATCACACAAGATGGTTCCCTGTCATATTCCATCACACTGGATGGTTCCCTATCATATTCCATCACACTGGATGGTTCCCTGTCATATTCCATCACACTGGATGGTTCCCTGTCATATTCCATCCACTGGATGGTTCCCTGTCATATTCCATCACACTGGATGGTTCCCTGTCATATTCCATCACACTGGATGGTTCCCTGTCATATTCCATCACACAGGATGATTCCCTATCATATTCCATCACACTGGATGGTTCCCTGTCATATTCCATCACACAGGATGGTTACCTGTCATATTCCATCACAATGGATGGTTACCTGTCATACTCCATCACACAAGATGGTTCCCTGTCATACTCCATCACACTGGATGGTCCCCTGTCATACTCCATCACACAGGATGGTTCACTGTCATACTCCATCACACAGGATGGTTCACTGTCATACTCCATCACACAGGATGGTTCCCTGTCATACTTCATCACACAGGATGGTTCCCTGTCATACTCCATCACACTGGATGGTTCCCTGTCATATTCCATCGCACAGGATGGTTCCCTGTCATATTCCATCACACAGGATGGTTCCCTGTCATATTCTATCGCACAGGATGGTTCCCTGTCATATTCCATCACACTGGATGGTTCCCTGTCATATTCCATCACACAGGATGGTTCCCTGTCATATTCCATCACACAGGATGGTCCCCTGTCATACTCCATCACACAGGATGGTTCCCTGTCATACTCCATCACACAGGATGGTTCCCTGTCATACTTCATCACACAGGATGGTCCCCTGTCATACTCCATCACACTGGATGGTCCCCTGTCATATTCCATCACCCTGGATGGTTCCCTGTCATATTCCATCACACAAGATGGTTCCTTGTCATATTCCATCACACAGGATGGTTCCCTGTCATATTCCATCACACAGGATGGTTCCCTGTCATATTCCATCACACAGGATGGTTCCTGCCATATTCCCTCACACAGGATGGTTCCCTGCCATACTTCATCACACAGGATGGTCCCCTGTCATACTCCATCACACAGGATGGTTCACTGTCATACTCAATCACACAGGATGGTTCACTGTCATATTCCATCATACTGGATGGTCCCCTGTCTTACTCCATCACACATGATGGTTTCCTGTCATACTCCATCACACTGGATGGTCCCCTGTCATACTCCATCACACAGGATGGTTCACTGTCATACTCCATCACACAGGATGGTTCACTGTCATACTCCATCACACAGGATGGTTCCCTGTCATACTTCATCACACAGGATGGTCCCCTGTCATACTCCATCACACAGGATGGTTCCCTGTCATACTCCATCACACAGGATGGTTCCCTGTCATACTTCCTCACACAAGATGGTCCCCTGTCATACTCCATCACACAGGATGGTTCCCTGTCATACTTCATCACACAGGATGGTCCCCTTCATACTCCATCACACAGGATGGTTCCCTGTCATACTCCATCACACAGGATGGTTCACTGTCATACTTCATCACACAGGATTGTTCCCTGTCATAATCCATCACACAGGATGGTCCCCTGTCATACTCCATCACACAGGATGGTCCCCTGTCATACTTCATCACACAGGATGGTCCCCTGTCATACTCCATCACACAGGATGGTTCACTGTCATACTCCATCACACAGGATGGTCCCCTGTCATACTCCATCACACAGGATGGTCCCCTGTCATACTTCATCACACAGGATGGTCCCCTGTCATACTTCATCACACATGATGGTTCACTGTCATACTTCATCACACAGAATGGTTTTCACACATGAGCTGCTGAAAGATCAAGCTGGGAGACTTCAAGCCACAGAACGGGATGGGCTTGAAACCATGGCAAGGAGGACCTAAAACTGTGCGACCTGTGTTCTTAACCTCCTGTTAACACACTCGTCTCTGAGTTTTACGACTTGCCTGCCTCGAGTTCGAATCCCCCCCCCGTTCTGTTGATTTGTTTACAACTGTATTGCTACGATTTAGTGAGTCTGGTGATTTAAGCAGGATGGTGAGGCTTAAGCCTCTTACACTGGAAAAGGTTTAGAAACCCGACAAGTTGAAGAATGTGACACGTACAACATTTGGGAATCTTTATTGTGGAGACGTTTCGCCAGCCAGTGGCTTCTTCAGTCCAATGCAGAGAAGAACGATGACAGATGAGGAGTTTGAGGGACTAACTACCTCAAACTTCTCGTTATCCTCCACCGTTCTTCTCTGTATTGGACTGAAGAAGCCAATGGCTGGCGAAATGTTTCCACAATAAGTAATAATAATAATAATAATAATAATAATGTTTATTTCTACAAGTACATGATACAACTTATACAGACCATAGCTGACACCAATGACATACTATATAGAAAGTTCCTGGTTATGTAGAGCATTTCCCACAACTTAGGTCAATTTTGTCCCCCAGGATGCCACCCACACCAGTCTGCTAACATCCAGGTACCTACTTACTGCTAGGTGAACAGTAATAACAGGTGTAAAGTGACTAACACCCAGGTACCTACTAACTGCTAGGTGAACAGGGACAGCAGGTGTAAGGTGACTAACACCCAGGTACCTACTTACTGCTAGGTGAACAGTGACAGCAGGTGTCTTAAGAAAACACGTCCTAATGATTCCTAATTGTTGTACAAGAGTCTCCTTCTCCAACTGTATGGCTAAATACAGTTCTCATCTAACTATCAAGTACGCAAACTCTGACCCAGTAAGGTCAGAAACCGCTTGGACCAAAACTTTCACTCGGATAAAAGAGATCTGTATATTTCGGCTTCCGATCTGCTGAAGAGGGTCTTGGACCGTGGCTAAAAGTACAGATTTCATTTACCCCTGATGGATTTTACGGTCTATGGGGTTCCTTACATTGCAAATGCGTCATTAAAGACTGAAATCTGAGAAAAGGTTCCATCCATACCTCAAAATAACAGATTCCGAAGAGGAAGAGGAAGAAGAAGAAGAAGAGGAGGAGGAGGAGGAAGAGGCGGAGGAAGAGGAAGATGAAACAGATGAAGAGGAGGATGTCTTTGAGAACACTTACGACAATATCGACCATGCAGAGCCGCCCAGGCAGCAGGAAATATACACCAGTGTCGAGAAGACACCAGAACTGAAAACCAGAGGCGCTGCTTCTCAGAAATTTAGAATGAATAAGAAATATCACACGGTAAACAGACGTCCACTTACCCCAGGAGGCGCTGACCAGGGCGTCTTGCGTGACGAAGAGATTCTCCCGGACATCGAAGTGGCGGACCTTGACTCTGATGATGGTAGGAGACGCGGCCCTTACATTACCCAACCCTTGCTCACAGTAGCGACCCTTGCTCGTGTTAGTAACCCTTGTTCACAGTAACGGCCTTTGCTAAACATTAGTGGCCTCCTTAAACTCATTCGCTTCTTGCTTGCCAAACTAACTTAGCTTTTCTCACGCTTCTAACCTCAACAACACCCGGTCGTACGACTTCAGTATTTTGATTAGCAAGTTGCGGCTTCGTTTAGGCATCTACCTAAAAAAAAATCATGTTTGTAGGTAGGCCTCCTGGAATGGCTGCTCGGCCTGGCTTCAGCTTTACTGGTAGTAAATACATAGGTTGCAGAACATGTTTCCAGTTGAGAAAACGTTTCTGTTTGTGAAGAGCTTCAGGCGCTAGTGTTCTCTTCCATAAACTTCATAGATATGGCGTTCAGCAATTATCAACAAGATGAATAAGACACATGCACAACACCTGGGTGTCTTTATTTGACATAAACAAGGAAACCCAAGTGTTACACCTGTGTCTAATACATCAAAATCTAATTATACAGCCTGTGTCTTTCCCACATGTTAGTGAGCGGAACGAAATTTAAAGATTCATGAAGGACTTTCGTTCAGTATATTAGTCTCCTGCTTGCTAGAAACGTTATTAACAGAGTAATAAGTCTACAAATTATATTTCTGCAGTAGAAGTTAATGCATAGTTATCCCGCAACTTAGGGACTACCAGAGGGAGACAACTTAGGGACTACCAGAGGAAGACAACTTAGGGACTACCAGAGGAAGACAACTTAGAGACAACCAGAGGGAGACAACATAGGGACTACCAGAAGAAGACAACTTAGGAACTACCAGATGGAGACAACATAGGGACAACCAGAGGAAGACAACTTAAGAACTACCAGAGGAAGACAACTTAGGGACAACCAGAGGAAGACAACTTAAGAACTACCAGAGCAAGACAACTTAGGGACAACCAGAGGAAGACAACTTAGGGACAACCAGAGGAAAACAACTTAAGAACTACCAGAGGAAGACAAATTAGGGACTACCAGAGAGAGACAACAGAGGGACTACCAGAGAGAGACAACAGAGGGACTACCAGAGAGAGACAACAGAGGGACTACCAGAGAGAGACAACAGAGGGACTACCAGAGAGAGACAACAGAGGGACTACCAGAGAGACAACAGAGGGACTACCAGAGAGACAACAGAGGACTACCAGAGAGACAACAGAGGGACTACCAGAGAGAGACAACAGAGGGACTCAGAGAGAAACAACAGAGGGACTACCAGAGAGAGACAACAGAGGGACTACCAGAGAGAGACAACAGAGGGACTTCAGGGTGACACAGAGGACTACCAGAGAGAAACAACAGAGGGACTACCAGAGAGAGACAACAGAGGGACTACCAGAGAGACAACAGAGGACTACCAGAGAGAGACAACAGAGGGACTACCAGAGAGAGACAACAGAGGGACTACCAGAGAGAGACAACAGAGGGACTACCAGAGAGTGACAACAGAGGGACTACCAGAGAG
This sequence comes from Cherax destructor, assembly GCA_009830355.1. Taxonomy (NCBI): domain Eukaryota; kingdom Metazoa; phylum Arthropoda; class Malacostraca; order Decapoda; family Parastacidae; genus Cherax; species Cherax destructor. The sequence continues at coordinate 23,682 of WNWK01010703.1, read as the reverse complement.
AGACAACAGAGGGACTACCAGAGAGAGACAACAGAGGGACTACCAGAGAGAGACAACAGAGGGACTACCAGAGAGAGACAACAGAGGAACTACCAGAGAGAGACAACATAGGACTACAGAGAGAGACAACAGAGGACTACCAGAGAGAGACAACAGAGGATTACCAGAGAGACAACAGAGGGACTACCAGAGAGAGACAACAGAGGGACTACCAGAGAGAGACAACAGAGGGACTACCAGAGAGAGACAACAGAGGGACTACCAGAGAGAGACAACAGAGGGACTACCAGAAAGAGACAACAGAGGGACTACCAGAGAGAGACAACAGAGGGACTACCAGAGAGAGACAACAGAGGGACTACCAGAGAGAGACAACAGAGGGACTACCAGAGAGAGACAACAGAGGACTACCAGAAGAGACAACAGAGGGACTACCAGAGAGAGACAACAGAGGACTACCAGACAGACAAAGAGGACTACCAAGATAGACCAGAGGACTACCAGAGACAATAGAGGGACTACCAGAGAGAGACAACAGAGGGACTACGAGAGAGAGACAACAGAGGGACTACCAGAGAGAGACAACGGAAGGACTACCAGAGAGAGACATCAGAGGGACTACCAGAGAGAGACAACAGAGGGACTACCAGACAGAGACAACAGAGGGACTATCAGCTAATAACTAATTCGTCTTTTTCAACGTCTGATAATTTTTTTACCTTTAGTTTGTACATTGTTCCACTGTGTGTAGTGATATTGGAACAACATTCCACTGTATGTAGTGAACTACACATCTGAAGCAAGCATGTGTCTGTTTACCATAAGAAGAATCACATCTGTTCTCTTTATATAAGCGAAACGATGCATGGCCAGATGTTTTTCTCCCAAATGAAGCAACACATGCAAAAAAAGGACAGATGTTTATCCCAAACACAGGGACGAAAATGGACAGATGTTTGGCCCAAATACCCAGACCAACACAATGCACTTAACCCAAATGCTAAGACCAACTTAGAAATAGTTGCGTATCCTAGAAGCAAGAAAAGACTTTTAACTAGATTCTAGCAGTCGTGTTCCCACCTGTTCTACCCTCTAGGGTCATTAACGCTTTCTAGTAACTAACAAGAAGTCTTTATTGAAAAACAGACAATAAAATTTATTATTTCTAAAGGGTTTTTGTTGATATTGCAATAAAGTCAAGCGAGTGAACCGAATAAAGAGTTTCTTTGGCTTAAAAAAATCATGCTATATAACCCCCTCATGTTGAAAACATGAGGGGGTTATATAGCACATGGGGAATGGGGTGAAACGGGTTTCTGGTCTGAGGAAGAGGAGGGTTGCTTCACTTCTTGGGATCAAAATCCCTCCAGAAAGCAGGTTGTGATGGTCTTGGTCTTCTCTTCGGTAGAGTCGACAATAGAGGACCGGCTGCTGGACCTGGGAAGTGCTTCTTACTACGAGTATTTCACTGCCGTCGGTAATGGGGCTAGCTGTGGAAAGTAGTGCCGACCAGCGGTGAAAAACAAAACACTAATAGCAATGAAAGGGCGCCAGTGAATGACTTCACTGCTATTAGCAGTTTTTTCCTTCCAACCGCTGGCGCTGGTGATGCTTATGTGAGTGATGCGATGTTTTGCTGACGAGAATAGAGCCAAAAACACAAGTTCCTGAAGAAAATCTTGTATAGGGAGGACGTTTCGCCCCATGGAGAGCTCTAACAAGTCATGCCAAAGCCCTACACAGAGCGAAACGTTGTCACGATCAAATCTAATTACGCAAATTCGTGTTGACTTCCCCACTGTCAGCAATGCGATACTCGCATCGAGATCTGTATATTTTGTCTTCCAAAAACCCTGCTGAAGAGGGCTCTGGCTGTCGTCGAAATATACCGATCTGCTTCACGTTTGTTTCAAGTTTCTAAGTAGCTTTTTTTTTACAGTAATTTACCTTCGTGGTGCCATGATTTTAACCTTACTAAAGTTTACCTGGCTTCTTGCTTTTGTTTAAATTGATGCTTGAGATGAGAAGTCAGATGAATGCGCTTGTTACTATCCCCTTGAAGTGGATAGTTTTTTTTCCTTTTTTTGGTGACCTGATGCAGTGAATCGTCTTAGTTCGTGACGGTCTGGGTCTGCGTCTCCAGAGGTGTATAGGTGTGTTGTGCTTTTGAGAGGGACTCCAAGACTGGGAGTATAGGTAAGTAGGATTGTGCAGTGCGTCTGGGGGATTTCCAGTGACTGAAGAATGTGTATGTCGCACTACAGCGCCTCCTTCAACACCTTTGGTCACTGGATTGTGTGTGTCACTCTCCAGCGCCTCCTTCAACATCTCTGGTCACTGGATTGTGTGTGTTATGCTCTGCAGCACTGCCTTCAGAATTTCCAGTGACTGAATTGTTTGTGCTACACTCTCTCCAGTGCTTCCTTCAACACCTATAGCGACAGGACTGCGTCTAGCGCTCTTCAACTCCGTCAGAACGTTCCTTGTCTGACTGACTGGAGTATCCTACGTTCTTCAGCACCTGCCACAGGACTTTCAGTTACTTGATTGTATATCCTAAGCTTCCAGCATCTCCCTGAAGACCTCAAGTGACTGGCTGGTGTATTCTACGTTCCAGAACCCTCCCAAAGACCCATAAACACTCCCAGTCTTCATTAACCAAGCTTCACTAAACAATGTAACGTAGTCTGCTTAACAGACTACTTCTCTGTCTGTTAATACAGACCCATATTTTCTACAACCTTTATCACTAAGTTATATTACTAGTAAAGCATAAAAAAAATCATGGAGAGTGACGTAGTTACCCCTTAAAATACAATTTCAAGGCGATTGACGTAGTTACCCCTTAAAAACAACGTTAGTAGTACGTATTACAAAAAATAAAGGTGAATTGCTGAACCCTTGAGGGTATAGAGCACCTTAGTAATGAGGTTTGATCCCAGGAAGAGAAGAGCACCTCCAAGTCTTTGGATCAAGAGCCCTCTCACCAACTACGTGAATTTAGATTCCTAACCGACCCTTATTTTCAGAGCTAGACGGGATGGAGGATTCTGAAGAGGATAGTGAGAGGGATAGCGAGAGGGATAGCGAGAGGGATAGCGAGAGGGAGAACGAGATGGAAGCTCTGCTAGAGCTCGGTGGTAGGTCTCGAGCTCTAAGCTCATTCACTAAGCTCAAAGCTTATTTGTTCTCGCTTATTGGCTAATATCTCACTGTGCTCACTCGCTGGTTCGCTAATCTCACTGTGCTTACTCGCTGGTTCGCTAATCTCACTGTGCTCACTCGCTGGTTCACTAATCTCACTGTGCTTACTCGCTGGTTTGCTAATCTCACTGTGCTCACTCGCTGGTTCACTAATCTCACTGTGCTCACTCGCTGGTTCGCTAATCTCACTGTGCTCACTCGCTGGTTCGCTAATCTCACTGTGCTCACTCGCTGGTTCACTAATCTCACTGTGCTCACTCGCTGGTTCACTAATCTCACTGTGCTCACTCGCTGGTTCACTAATCTCACTGTGCTCACTCGCTGGTTCGCTAATCTCACTGTGCTCACTCGCTGGTTCGCTAATCTCACTGTGCTCACTCGCTGGTTCGCTAATCTCACTGTGCTCACTCGCTGGTTCGCTAATCTCACTGTGCTCACTCGCTGGCTCGCTAATCTCACTGTGCTCACTCGCTGCCGCTTATTTACTAATTTCTCATGTTCATTGTTCTAATTCATTTAGTACTACCCTGGTCGCTAATCTTCACTGTGTCACTCGCCCTCGCAATAATACTTAATGTACATATTATATTATTATCATTATTATGTATATTGACGTACTCATAAGAGTAGTAAGGGAAGTCTAAACCCTTGGAGGTGAGGTACCAGATGATCGAGGAAGAGGAAGAGCACCAGCGAATCGAAGAGCTCAGGATGGCTACGATAATAATCTTCTGCAGATCTCAGAGGAAGAGGAAGAGGAAGGGGAAGATGAAGAGGAGGAGGAGGAAGAGGAAGAGGAGGCAGGGAAGATGGAATGTGCAGAAGGAGGAAGAGGGCAGGTAGGTTGTGAATAGAGCCAGATTCTACAATTCGAATTGTGCAGCAAGAGGAAGTGTGAATTGGGCGGTATTGTGTGTTGTGAATTGTTGCAGCCAGGTATTGTGTGTTGTGAATTGTTGCAGCCAGGGTATTGTGTGTTGTGAATTGTTGCAGCCAGGGTATTGTGTTGTGAATTGTTGCAGCCAGGTATTGTGTGTTGTGAATTGTTGCAGCCAGGGTATTGTGTTTGTGAATTGTTGCAGCCAGGGTATTGTGTGTTGTGAATTGTTGCAGCCAGGGTATTGTGTGTTGTGAATTGTTGCAGCCAGGGTATTGTGTGTTGTGAATTGTTGCAGCCAGGGTATTGTGTGTTGTGAATTGTTGCAGCCAGAGTATTGTGTGTTGTGAATTGTTGCAGCCAGGGTATTGTGTGTTGTGAATTGTTGCAGCCAGGGTATTGTGCTGTGAATTGTTGCAGCCAGGGTATTGTGAATTGTTGCAGCCAGGGTATTGTGTGTTGTGACTTGTTGCAGCCAGGGTATTGCAGTTGTGAATTGTTGCAGCCAGGGTATTGTGTGTTGTGAATTGTTGCAGCCAGGGTATTGTGTGTTGTGAATTGTTGCAGCCAGGGTATTGTGTGTTGTGAATTGTTGCAGCCAGGGTATTGTGTGTTGTGAATTGTTGCAGCCAGGGTATTGTGTTGTGAATTGTTGCAGCCAGGGTATTGTGTTGTGAATTATTGCAGCCAGGGTATTGAGTGTTGTGAATTGTTGCAGCCAGGGTATTGTGTTGTGAATTGCTGCAGCCTGGGTATTGTGCTGTGAATTGTTGCAGCCTGGGTATTGTGTTGTGAATTGTTGCAGCCAGGGTATTGTGTTGTGAATTGTTACAGCCAGGGTATTGTGTGTTGTGAATTGTTGCAGCCAGGGTATGTTGTAATTGTGCAGCCGGGTTGTGGAATTGTTGCAGCCAGGGTATTGTGTTGTGAATTGTTGCAGCCTAGGGTATTGTGTTGTGAATTGTTGCAGCCAGGGTATTGTGTGTTGTGAATTGTTGCAGCCAGGGTATTGTGTGTTGTGAATTGTTGCAGCCAGGGTATTGTGTTGTGAATTGTTGCAGCCAGGGTATTGTGTGTTGTGAATTGTTGCAGCCAGGGTATTGTGTGTTGTGAATTGTTGCAGCCAGGGTATTGTGTGTTGTGAATTGTTGCAGCCAGGGTATTGTGTTGTGAATTGTTGCAGCCAGGGTATTGTGTGTTGTGAATTGTTGCAGCCAGGGTATTGTGTGTTGTGAATTGTTGCAGCCAGAGTATTGTGTGTTGTGAATTGTTGCAGCCAGGGTATTGTGTTGGGAATTGTTGCATCCAGGGTATTGTGTTGTGAATTGTTGCAGCCAGGGTATTGTGTGTTGTGAATTGTTGCAGCCAGGGTATTGTGTGTTGTGAATTGTTGCAGCTAGGGTATTGTGTGTTGTGAATTGTTGCAGCCAGGGTATTGTGTTGTGAATTGTTGCATCCAGGGTATTGTGTTGTGAATTGTTGCAGCCTGGGTATTGTGTGTTGTGAATTGTTGCAGCCAGGGTCTTGTGTTGTGAATTGTTGCAGCCTGGGTATTGTGTTGTGAATTGTTGCAGCCAGGGTCTTGTGTTGTGAATTGTTGCAGCCTGGGTATTGTGTTGTGAATTGTTGCAGCCAGGGTCTTGTGTTGTGAATTGTTGCAGCCAGGGTCTTGTGTTGTGAATTGTTGCAGCCAGGGTCTTGTGTTGTGAATTATTGCAGCCAGGGTATTGTGTTGTGAATTGTTGCAGCCAGGGACTTGTATTGTGAATTGTTGCAGCCAGGGTCTTGTGTTGTGAATTGTTGCAGCCAGGGTCTTGTGTTGTGAATTGTTGCAGCCAGGGTCTTGTGTTGTGAATTGTTGCAGCCAGGGTATTGTGTTGTGAATTGTTGCAGCCAGGGTCTTGTGTTGTGAATTGTTGCAGCCTGGGTATTGTGTGTTGTGAATTGTTGCAGCCAGGGTCTTGTGTTGTGAATTGTTGCAGCCAGGGTCTTGTGTTGTGAATTGTTGCAGCCTGGGTATTGTGCTGTGAATTGTTGCAGCCAGGGTCGTCTTGTGTTGTGAATTGTTGCAGCCTGGGTATTGTGTTGTGAATTGTTGCAGCCAGGGTCTTGTGTTGTGAATTGTTGCAGCCTGGGTATTGTGTGTTGTGAATTGTTGCAGCCAGGGTCTTGTGTTGTGAATTGTTGCAGCCAGGGTCTTGTGTTGTGAATTGTTGCAGCCAGGGTATTGTGTTGTGAATTGTTGCAGCCAGGGTATTGTGTTGTGAATTGTTGCAGCCAGGGTATTGTATTATGAATTGTTGCAGCCAGGGTATTGTATTTGAATTGTTGCAGCCAGGGTATTGTGTTATGAATTGTTGCAGCCAGGGTATTGTGTGTTGACAATTGTTGCAGCCAGGGTATTGTGGGTATTATGTTATTGTCTCAAAACATGAAAAGATGCAGATTATGGAACGAGTTTTTATAGAGACGTTTCGCTCACTGTACAACTTTATCAAGTCATTGTTTTGGTGTGTGTAAAGTGTTATCAAGTGATGTGTCACTGTGTAAACCTTCATCAAATAACAACGAAAATCTCCACTGGGCGAAACGTTGCACTCAATAAAATCTTGTTCCACATCCACAAACTCTTAAAGCTCAAATTAGTGTACTCAAGGCTATCCGAGGGAGTCGTTACCATGACAACCATCTGCTGCTGTGTTGCCATGGCAACACCATCTTGACGCTATATTTTCGTTATCCCTGATCCTTTTATTGATTTCCTATATTTTCTTTAATGCTTAAATCAACCGAATACTGTGTAAAAAAAATCTAATCTGAGTGCATGCTTGTCTAGTCACGCTGGGGTTCTTATATAGGGGTCCGCGACCCCCCTCGCAGGGGGCCGTATGAAGATATGAAGATCTGGAGTGCCCTAATTTCTGTTTTTAAAGTTATTACTAACAGGCCACGGTACGGGTGGGGTTAGAACCCATGGCTAGTGAGTTCTGTACTTTAGTAATTTAGTCAGCACTGGAGTCACTATCACTGCTTATTATTATTATTATTATTATTTTAAGCATAAAGTAACCCCAAAATTCCCTTCAGACTCGCTAATATAGATCGCAGTTGAAGACTGGAGGCTAGTCTCTTGTTGCTAGGAGACGGAGGATCGAGCCTCCAGGAACTTCCTGCGCTGAATGACTCACACGAATTTAATATATACATTGTTATAGAGTTTCAGCTCAAAAAAATCCCCGCTATTCACATAGAGATGAAAATAAGAGCTTGGGTTGTGATTGTATCAGTAGCGATGTACGGTACCAGAGCTTCTGTACCGTACTGGGGGATGGCTATCAGTCCCCCCTAGCCTTACTGTGGTAATAATAATAATAATAATACTAATAATAATAATAATAATAATAATAATAAATATAGTTATTATTATTATTATTACAATAATAATGATAATTATTATTATTATTATTATTATTATTATTATTATTATTATTATTATTATTAAATAATAATAATAATAATAATTATTATTATTATTATTATTATTATTATTATTATTATTATTATTATTATTATTATTATTATATTATTATTATTATTATTATTATTATTATTATTATTATTATTATTATTATTATTATTCATAGAAGAGTTAAATTCGTAGGAGTCCTACAGTGCTTGGAAAATGGAAAGTAATCAGGTTTGATCCAAGGGAGGGAAGGTTTGTCACAATTCCCTGGGCTATCAAGCCTCCTTGTTGTCAGAACGTTTCGCCCACATAGCAGGCTTCTTCAGTGGAATATGAACGATTATAACGCTGGAGACAGTGTAGACGTGAAGACGTATTTCTGAGGTGATCAGTCCCTCAGCCTTGAAAGGGAGGTCAGTCCCTTAAGTCTGCTGGGACTGGTCCCCTTGATTAACCTCTGTACTCATAGACTGAAGAAGCCTTTTTGCATAGGCGAAACACTTCTTTTCCACCCAAATCTTCATAACTTCACTTCGTTGGGACTTCGACTCTTGAACGTGGTTCTGTGTGTCATCTCAGTTCGAGTAGTTGTTAATGGAGGTAACATCTGTCCTCCACAGATGTGGTGGTTCACCCTCTCAAGGCTTACACTCACTACGCTGACCTCTCAGTCTCTGAATACTCCGAGGAGCAGCCTCGAGGCCCAGCACCTCCAGACTGCATGACGTCCCCCTCAAACTTCTCACTTGACACTAAGTCTTCCACTAGCAGCCCATCGCTAAGAAATCCCCAGTCCCAGGACCTTCTCCTGGCTCACCACTCTCCACCTGACGCAACTCTCACTTTACAAAGGCTTGCTGACGAAGTTGTCACTTCTGAGGCCCATCCAGAGGATGTTCTCACTCTCGAGACTAAGCCAAAAGAAGTTCTCACTCTCGAGACTAAGCCAAAAGAAGTTCTCACTCTCGAGACTAAGCCAAAAGAAGTTCTCACTCTCGAGACTAAGTCAAAAGAAGTTCTCACTCTCGAGACAAAGCCAAAAGAAGTTCTCACTCTCGAGACTAAGCCAAAAGAAGTTCTCACCTCCAAGACCCCACCTGAACAAGCTCCCATCTTCAAAGCCCTTAATGGCGAAGCTCTTTCCCCTAAAGCTTTACCCGAAGAAGCTCTCACGTCCAGGGTTCCACCAGGCGATGCTTCGTCCCACACTCTTCAGTCATCGACTCCTCAAGAAAGAGTACACAGCAAAGTCCCTAAATACTCCAGCATTCTGCGTGTGAGTCTGTCAAGCCAAATAAAAGACCTTCCGGAACATAGCCCAAAAAAAAGTCCCACCTCGATTCTTCAACCTGCCAATACCTCCAAGCAGCGTCCTCCAGAAATCGCGAAGGCCCCGGAGATTTCACCAGCGGAACACCGTGACAATACATCCACACGCCCCGCAACTTCGGGCGCCCGTTCGCCGAGCAAGTCAGCCCCGAACTCAGTCCGCAACTCGATCTTAGAGGAAGAGGACAGCGAAGAGGAGGATTCTGTGAGTATCACCACAGGGAGATTGCGACTCTCTCTCAGCGCTGCTAGTATTAACGTCAAGTCGGAGGAGGTAAAGACGGAGCAAGTTGCCGCTAGTGAACGGGTACATGAGGGCGAGGTGCCCCATCTCCTTGATGACAGGGCACAGGGCACTACAAGCAGAGAGGAACCAGCAGCAGTGGAGGGTGGTGGGCAGACCCCAGGTAACTCTGGTGTGAAAAAAAAATATGAACAGCCTCAGTACTGTGGCCGAAAAAAATCCACATCTAAACTCATTAAGAGACGAAACTCTAGACGACGTTTCGCTCTGTCCCTGGACCATCCTCAAGCCACAACCGTGACTAGACGCTCTTCCAGTACGGAGCGAATCGTCGGCTGCTGAGGTTTCAACTCCAAACTGTGGGTTTGTTGTGTATTGTGTTGTTAATGGCGTCAGTCCCACGTCTGGAGGTGTGGTCTACCCCCTCCTACCCCGCCACACCTCATTAACCCTCTACTTCTCGCTTTCCTCCACTAATTACCCTCCCTTCCTAATTACTGTTCTTTACATTCTACTTCAGTTGCCATGTTTTCCACTAACTAAAAACCTCAAATGATTTATAAAAATAACACACTAGACGTTCACAAACAATATTACCATGATCTCACCACTTCTTTTTGCTACAGAGACGGCAGTAGAGGCTGCGGAAGTACCGCAGGAGACACACACACTGACGGAAGTTGCGCTACGGCCGCTGGACGAGCCAGGGATGGCCCAGACGCGTACTGGACCGGTCACGGTCCAGAAGGCTTCAGTCATCGTGGGCAAGGCCATCGCTAAGGCCATGGCCAGGGAGACATCGGTCCGGGAGGGTGTGAGTAGGTCTGTGACCCCTGAGGTCCAGGAGACCACTTCTAGTGCCCCGTCGGAGCCTTCTGAAGGAGACGAAGAAATAACGATGCAAGGTTTGTTATTATTATTATTATTAGTGTTGTAATTATTGTTATTATTATTATTCAAAAGTTAATTTTAATGCATAAATCGAAGATATTGTTGAAAATATCGCAATTTTTTTAAATACAACTAAAAATGCGGAGAAATTTTGTTTTTTTAATTGATTGTTTTTCTTAATTGACAGGAACGACAACTGACTCTGATGACGACGATAACCTGAGGCTCCTGGACACCATCCAGGAGGAAGGTACTCACTGAGTACTCGTACTTACTGAGTACTCGTACTCACTGAGTACTCGTACTCTTCCACATTTTTAAATTTCAAAAGCACTCTTAGAAGCCTTCTAAAATGCATGAACACCACAATTTTGTCTCAGCCTATCAAAGCAAAGCAGATTCCGTAGGCCTAGAGAATGGTGGCAGCTGCAAAAATCTATATATTGTTAGGGCCAAAATGTTGATTCAATGTCTATCATATATATATATATATATATATATATATATATATATATATATATATATATATATTGTATCCCGGTTTCAGAGGAGGTCAGTGAACTGACTGAGTCAGGTCGAGTCAGGTCAAGAGGTACATCAAAGAGTAAGTAGATGGCTTTATTGACCCAGCTTCTAGTCATGATGTGTTGTGTACTCACCCAACTGGGGGTTGCAGGGGTCGATTCATAGCTCCTGTGTGTGTGTGCGTGTGTGTGTAAACATGCATACACACATTGTCTAAAAACTTATAATAAAGATGTAAATATAAATTTTTTTTATTTTATTCATTGAGTTTAAACTGAAAGATAATTTTAATTTTCGTAAGAGGATGAGAGCTGTGGAGGTTCTCTCTCAAAGAGTCCACTTCATAACTTGCTTCTTGCTTACCACTGCTTTCAGCACTTGCAGCTTAAAGCTAAAGCTTAAAGCCCTTGTGTCTCACCATTTTAATTTACAGCTTAAAGCTAATCTTTCTCTTGTGCCTCGCCATTTTTGTTTACATTCTTCTTTGTTTCTTTTACGCTGGCTACGCGCACTCTTCTAGATATTTTTCTCCCGTTCAACCCTACGAACGTGGTGCAGCTATTCCCTGTAGCTGGGAAGGAAGGAACGACCCCTGCAGTCCCCAGCACGATCCCTGCAGTCCCCAGCACGACCCCTGCAGCCCCCAGCACGACCCCTGCAGCCCCTAGCACGACCAGGAAAGGTGTGAGTGCGGCTGGGAGAGACGCAGAGGCTGCCGGTGTTGGCCAAGTCAAAAATCTTCACCCAAAGGAGAGTTCCTCGACCCCGGCCAATTACTACAATACCCTCCACACGTACTATAACGAGGCTGGAGCCTCCAAAACCCCCCAAGAACTAGTTAGACTAACTCCTAACGACTACGAGAGTATGTACGACGTAAAGAGAGAGTTAGATAGCCTACAAGAAGCCAGGGACATCGCTCAGTACACGATCAACACTTTGGTCATCCAGCCTGAACAGTCTGTCGTATGTGACGATGAAGACGTTTATTACGAAGACGTAGTTCTCAGATCCGCTAAAGAGACGTCGATGGGGCAAGACGAAGGCGAGAACGACGTTTCGAACGCACGTACCTGTCGCAGGAGACGCAGGCGGAAACGCAAAAGCAATAACACAGGTAGCAACTTCCTTCCGGTTATGCAAGGCCTGGGGAATGGGAAGGAATGAGGTTTGATTCGAGGAACGGGAGAGTGGCTTCAGTTCCCTGGATCAAGAGCACCCCTCACCAGCATCAGGGCCCCTCCCTCCTACTACTGAAGGGTCTTCCGGAGGAGATAGAAACGTCGGGCAACCGAGTCCTTCCCTCACGCCCTCCCACACCGTGTGATGGTTGAGCGAAACAGCGAGGGGCACGGAACCATGAAGACAAAAAAAAACACGGAGTTAGGGAACGAGCTCTCACTGGAAGAACATTTCGCTCTGTGTAGAGCTTCACCAAAGTCACGATAAAGCTCTACAAAGAGAGAAACGTAGACCCAATCAAAGCTTACTCCCCAACTTGTGTTTTTCTCTTCATTCTGTATGACCCTGACACCTCATCCTCCACTCATACCCCTTATACCCTTATTTTAATCTTTACTAAACTAATAAAGCACTAATTGAATGATAATCATTCATTATCGTACCATTTACTTACCTTATCTATAAATTTCAATAAATATTACCTTATTCTGGATTTACTGGCCCCTTACTAAGCGCCACCTAAGTGCATGATTATCTAACTCAAGACTCGCTAGAATATTAACGGAATTACATTTAGAATTAGAGTTTCTAATGTTTTTGATGTTATTGTCAAACAACTCTTTGAATTGAGACAGAAATTGTATAAAAACAATAGGGGTTGTGGGTTTCGATTTCGTCTGGGATCTTCTTCATTTGTTTTTTTCTTTATATACGCTGTTTCTGTCTACGTGTGAGTTGTCAGTTTATTGACAAGCGTCTACTACGATGTTTCGCCAGTGATTACCGTCATGGTTTTTTTTCTTCAGGGGCGTTGAGCAAGGGAGATGTTAGTGAAGATGCTGCATCCGGGTCATCTCCGACTGTGATACCATCACCCGTTCCGTTATCTCCGTCGTCTCTAGCAGCAGTAACAGCAGCAGCAGCAGCAGCAACGGTAGCAGCAGCACCAGCAACAGCAGAGGCAACACCAGAAGTAGAAGCATCACCAGCACCAGCAGAAGCACCACCACCACCAGCAGAAGCACCACCACCAGCAGTAGAAGCAGCAGAAGCACCACGACCAGCCCCAGTACCAGCGACCCTCGAAGTCCAACACCTGCAGACACAGGGAGAATCCGACGAGGCTGTAACCACGGTCACCATTAAGAGAATTGTCAGGAGATCGAGGCTAGTGGACAACAGATCTTACGACACCATAGAGACAGGCACACCGACGCAGCTGAAGGTAAGCAGAACCATTAGGAGTTCACAGCAGGAGGAGCCTGCAGGAACCACTGCAAAACAAGAACGAAACGCCAGCGTCAACACTACAAATAGTTCTTCAACCCAGGACACGGCTCAGGAAACAACCCAGGCGACCTCTCCCTCTACTTCCACTCCTGCCTTGGCTTCCACCACCAGTGCAGCGTCGGCGAGGAAGCCCAGGAAGCCTTCAGAGTCCTCTGGGGACTCAGAAGACGAAGATACAGGGGTAAAAGTTCACAGGGTGAGCGTGGAGGATCTGCCAAAGATCCCACATCTCTTGGTACAGGTAACTCGCCATTAACGCTTCTTTATTCTACCTACGACCCTCCCTGGCTAACTACGACCCTCCCTGGCTAACAACGACCCTCCCTGGCTAACACGCACACCGGCGCACCAATATAATATGTCCCTCTTCTACACACATCAACAACTGACGGGTTGGACAATAAGATATGAACACCTTCTATAAACAAAATTATTCTCAATATTGATTTGGCCTTCCACTTGCAGCTTAAACAGCACCAATTCGTCGAGGAATTGATTTATATAGCATTTGAACAGTATCAAGGGGGATTTTGAGCCATTCGTCAAGCAAAACACTGGTGGAGGGAATCAGTCCCTGACCTGCTGTTCCCACTGACCCCCACAGATGCTCTATAATATTTAGATCCAGCGATTGTGGGGGTCCATCTAATAAGACTGGTTGGTTGGTTAATGGGTTTAAAATCTATCTACTACACGAGGGTCGTTAAGGCTGGTTGGTTGGTTAATGGAGTTTCATGTCGTTAAGGCTGCATGTCACTTGTACACCACAAGTCAAGAATACATTAATACCTAAAATACTGATTAATGTAAACTACCAGTGTATATACACTGAGCTATACACCGCTCAGTGTATATACACTGACACATACACAGACACACCACACAATATACACACACACCAGTGTAGGCCTCGACACACCAGTGTAGGCCTCGACACACCAGTGTAGGCCTCAACACAACAGTGTAGGCCTAAACACACCAGTGTAGGCCTCAACACACCAGTGTAGGCCTCAACACAACAGTGTAGGCCTCAACACACCAGTGTAGGCCTAAACACACCAGTGTAGGCCTCAACACAACAGTGTAGGCCTCGACACACCAGTGTAGACCTCAACACACCAGTGTAGACCTCAACACACCAGTGTAGACCTCAACACACCAGTGTAGGCCTCAACACACCAGTGTAGGCCTCGACACACCAGTGTAGACCTCAACACACCAGTGTAGACCTCAACACACCAGTGTAGGCCTCAACACACCAGTGTAGGCCTCAACACACCAGTGTAGGCCTCAACACACCAATGTAGGCCTCGACACACTAGTGTAGGCCTCAACACACCAGTGTAGGCCTCAACACGCCAATGTAGGCCTCGACACACCAGTGTAGGCCTCAACACACCAGTGTAGGCCTCAACACACCAGTGTAGGCCTCAACACACCAGTGTAGGCCTCAACACACCAGTGTAGGCCTCAACACACCAGTGTAGGCCTCAACACACCAGTGTAGGCCTAACGCGAGAGACAGTGTCTTCCTGGTGCCTCATACGTCATATTAAGTATAAAATATAAACCTATAATCTAGAATCCATTATAAAAATATCTTCCATTAATCACTTTCTTCCCATATTAATAGAATTGTTCTATTTTATGTTCCGCCAGCTATATTTATGTTCCGCCAGCCATTTTTAAATTTCGCGAGCCATTTTTAAATTTCGCGAGCCATTTTTAAATTTCGCGAGCCATTTTTAAATTTCGCGAGCCATTTTTAAATTTCTTTGTTTCTATAGATATTTTACATTGTTTGCATTGTCTTGTGTTGATTAGTGAATAATAATGATAATATTAATAATAATAATAATAATAATAATAATAGATGATGATGAATGAGATGATGATGATGATGATGATGATGATGATGATGATGATGATGATGATGATGATGATGATGAGGATACACACACATACACACTCACACACACACACATACACATACACACAGGGTCAGAGGAGACATGATAACGACATACAAAATACTGCGGGGAATCGACAAGGTAGATAGTGACAGGATGTTCCAGAGAGGGAACACAGAAACAAGGGGACACAACTGGAAGCTGAAGACTCAGATGAATCAAAGGGATGTTAGGAAGCATTTCTTCAGCCACAGAGTAGTCAGGAAGTGGAATAGTCTAGAGAAAGATATAGTGGAGGCAGGAACCATACATAGTTTTAAGACAAGGTAAGATAAAGCTCATGGAGCAGGGAGAGCAGAGACCCAGTAGCAGACAGTGAAGAGGCTGGGCCAGGAGCTGAGTCTCGACCCCTGCAACCACAATTAGGTGAGTACAATTAGGTGAGTATACACACACACACACACACACATACACAGATGGGGACCTCACAAGTAACGATCAAGAGGTATGTGAGGAGCTCAACTTGAGGTTTAAGGAAGTATTCACAGTGGAGGAAGGAAGGCAGCTGGGTAGACAGGATGGGGTGCATCACCAACAAGGGATGTATCAAGTGCAAGAGGGCATACACACAACTGAGGAGGAGGTGAAGCAGTTACTCTGTGACCTTGATACCTCAAAGGCGATGGGTCCGGACAATATCTCCCCGTGGGTTCTTCAGGAAGGAGCTGAGGTACTGAGTGTGCCACTTACCATAATATTCAACACATCCCTTGAAAATGGGCAGATACCTGAGGTATGGAAGAAGGCCAACGTAGTCCCCATCTTTAAAAAAGGAGACAGAAAAGAGGCACTAAACTATAGACCGGTGTCACTTACATGTATAGTGTGCAAAGTCCTGGAGAAAATCATCAGGAAAAGAATGGTGGAGCACCTCGAGCTGAACAGGATAATAAACACCAGACAGCACGGATTCCGGGAAGGCAAATCCTGTGTAACAAACCTCCTAGAATTCTATGATAAAGTAACAGAGGTAAGGCAAGAGAGAGAGAAGGGTGGGTTGATTGCATTTTCCTGGACTGCAGGAAGGCCTTCGACACAGTTCCTCACATGAGATTAGTAAAGAAGTTGGAAGAACAAGCATGTATAACAGGAAGAGCACTGGAATGGATCAGGGAATACCTCACAAGGAGGCAACAACGGGTCATGGTGCGTGATGAGGTATCACAGTGGGCGCCTGTGACGAGCGGCGTACTGCAGGGGTCAGTCCTAGGACCAGTGTTATTCTTGGTATATGTAAATGACATGACGGATGGGATATACTCAGAAGTGTCTCTGTTCGCAGATAATGTTAAATTAATGAGGAGAATCACATCGGAAGAGGACCAAGCAGGACTTCAAACAGACCTGGACAAGCTTGACATCTGGTCTAGCAACTGGCTTTCCGAATTCAATCCCACCAAATGCAAAGTCATGAAGATCGGAGAAGGGCAAAGAAGACCGCTGACAGAGTACAGGCTAGGCGGACAAAGACTACAAACCTCGGCAAAGGAGAAAGACCTTGGGGTGAGTATAACGCCAAGCACGTCTCCGGAGGCACACATCAACCAGATAACTGCGGCAGCATATGGGCGACTGGCAAACCTAAGATTAGCGTTCCGTTACCTTAACAAGGAATCGTTCAAGACACTGTACACCGTGTACGTCAGGCCCATACTAGAATATGCAGCACCAGTCTGGAACCCACACCTGGTCAAGCACGTAAAGAAACTAGAGAAAGTGCAAAGGTTTGCGACAAGGTTAGTTCCACAACTCAGGGGTCTGTCCTATGAAGAAAGGTTGAGGGAAATAGGACTAACAACACTGGAGGAAAGAAGGGTCAGATGAGACATGATAACGACATACAAAATACTGTGGGGAATCGACAAGGTAGACAGTGACAGGATGTTCCAGAGAGGGAACACAGAAACAAGGGGACACAACTGGAAGCTGAAGACTCAGATGAGTCAAAGGGATGTTAGGAAGCATTTCTTCAGCCACAGAGTAGTCAGGAAGTGGAATAGTCTAGAGAAAGATATAGTGGAGGCAGGAACCATACATAGTTTTAAGACGAAGTATGATAAAGCTCATCATGGAGCAGGGTGAGCAGAGACCCAGTAGCGGACAGCGAAGAGGCGGGGCCAGGAGCTGAGTCTCGACCCCTGCAACCACAATTAGGTGAGTACACACACACACACACACACACACACACACACACACACACACACACACACACACACACACACACACACACACACACACACATATATATATATATATATATATATATATATATATATATATATATATATATATATATATATATAATATATGTCCGTGTAACGAAGCATTTGTCATTACTGGAGAGTCTTCACCGTGGTAACGTATCTGGTCCGTGATTAGTAGACGGAGGATAGAGCCTTCACTGTTACTAATGACCCACGGGGCGCTAACAGCTCTTGAATTGGTGTTAATATAATTCTTGTCCATAGACTGAAGGTCCGAAGGCCTTCAGTTAGTCTCAAAACATGTCTTGGTATCCGTAGATTGAAGGTCTGAAGGCCTTCAGTTAGTCTCAAAACATGTCTTGGTATCCGTAGCTTGAAGGTCTGAAGGCCTTCAGTTAGTCTCAAAACATGTCTTGGTATCCATAGATTGAAGGTCTGAAGGCCTTCAGTTAGTCTCAAAACATGTCTTGGTATCCGTAGATTGAAGGTCTAAAGGCCTTCAGTTAGTCTCAAAACTTGTCTTGGTATCCGTAGATTGAAGGTCTAAAGGCCTTCAGTTAGTCTCAAAACATGTCTTGGTATCCGTAGATTGAAGGTCTGAAGGCCTTCAGTTAGTCTCAAAACATGTCTTGGTATCCGTAGATTGAAGGTCTAAAGGCCTTCAGTTAGTCTCAAAACATGTTTTGGTATCCATAGATTGAAGGTCTGAAGGCCTTCAGTTAGTCTCAAAACATGTCTTGGTATCCATAGATTGAAGGTCTGAAGGCCTTCAGTTAGTCTCAAAACATGTCTTGGTAGCCATAGATTGAAGGTCTGAAGGCCTTCAATTAGTCTCAAAACATGTCTTGGTATCCATAGATTGAATGTCTAAAGGCCTTCAGTTAGTCTCAAAACATGTCTTGGTATTTGTAGATTGAAGGTCTAAAGGCCTTCAGTTAGTCTCAAAACATGTCTTGGTATCCATAGATTGAAGGTCTAAAGGCCTTCAGTTAGTCTCAAAACATGTCTTGGTATCCGTAGATTGAAGGTCTGAAGGCCTTCAGTTAGTCTCAAAACATGTCTTGGTATCCGTAGATTGAAGGTCTGAAGGCCTTCAGTTAGTCTCAAAACATGTCTTGGTATCCATAGATTGAAGGTCTAAAGGCCTTCAGTTAGTCTCAAAACATGTCTTGGTATCCGTAGATTGAAGGTCTGAAGGCCTTCAGTTAGTCTCAAAACATGTCTTGGTATCCGTAGATTGAAGGTCTGAAGGCGCGGCAGAACAAGAAGGACCCTGACTACCAGGAGATGCGGGAACTGAAGGAACAGATCCAGATGATGAAGAGGCAGCTGGAGGCTCGCATGGAGAGCGAGAACGACAGAGGCGACTCCCCGGAGGTCCCGAAGGAGGAGGAGGAGGAGCCGTCGCCTCCTGGATTGCAAGCGCTGCACGAGCAACAAGATAAGCCAGTCAGCAGGGAGTACGAGCAATTGCAGTTTGATGTAAGTTGATGGAAAGGAATGTCAGGTCACTACCTGAGGGGACGTCAGGTCACTACCAGGTCACTGTTTTAACTGTTGACAGAACTCTTGCTTCTGTTACAGTCACTTTAGCTCTTCCCGAACTGAGGATATTATCTCTTGAACGAGGATTAACTGAGACAATACTTCGCCCTAAGGTGACTTTAGACAAACTCTACACTGAGCGAAACGTTGCACCAATGAAACCTATCTCTGGTTTAGAAAAACGCATGACCTAACAATTTCTAAACCAGTTTGTTCGTATTTGTTACCTGTCTTTGTTAGTACCTGGACGCAGGTGCAACTAATGTGTCATCTTATTGTGGCAACATTTCGCTCTCCAGGAGATTTGACAAAGTTCCTGGAGAACGAAACGTCGCCACAATGAAATGTCACTTTAGTTGCATCTATGTCCATATGACATTGTGTCGGTAATTCTGTCATTATTACCAAATCTGTCTTTGTTAGCATTCAGGTATGATAATAATAGCAATAATAATTATTATTATTATTTCTAGCAGTACATGTACAAGGTATACAGACCATAGCTGACATCAATTACATACTACTATATAGAAAACCGCTTGTTATGCAGAGCATTTCCCGCAAATTAGGTCAATTTTGTACCAGGATGCGACCTACACCAGTCCAGTAACACCCAGGTACCATGGACAGCAGGTGTCTTAAGGAAATATGTCCTAATGTTTCCACCAGCACCGGGGATCGAGCCACGGAGCTCAATGTGTGAGCTGAGTGCTCTACCAACCCAGCTACGGCACTCGATTTCCATGGAGATAGAAGGACCTTGCGGGAGAAGGGAAACCATTCTTTGAGAAAAGGCTTCGCTTGGAGACCAAGTATCTCCAAGTGTTGACCTGAAAACATTTGATCTCCCAGCAGGAGGCTGTCCCGGTGAAGATTTCCCGGTCTCCTTTTTACAAATTCTGCAACCTCTTCTGTAGTTCCACGTAGGAAGACTGCCTTGAGCCCCACCGTGGCGAAACACCTTGGATTCAACGTTCTTCCTCAAAGCGCCCATGAGTTACTAGACGTCAAATGCTTCAAGGTCCTCAATGGAATTAAGTCACCTTGTCTGACTTTTATGGGGGGGTTATCCTAGGTAATTTACACTATGTATGATAATTGTACTTATGTGTACTTGTGTCCAAATAAACTTGCTTAACCCGGCTGTGTCCCTCCTGACAGCGGACGGTACGACGGCTCCTAGCGGAGGGACGAGCGGGGAGCTACGAGAAAGCCGAGTTAGCCGCTCAACTTCTTAACTTCAAGTTCAACGAAAGTGATTCCTTGCAGGCAGCCGAAGAATGTTCCTCAATCTACACAGCCATCCAGTTCCTCCAGCAGGAGTGTGAACTGTGTGCTGAGAAATATCCTATGAGGAAGGTAGCGTATCGTGTTTCTCACTGCTTGATTTCCTGTGTGTGGTAGGTAAATAGTGAGCTAGATAAGTAAGTAGATAGATGAATAGATGGGTAGATAGGTGAATATACAGAAGAGTGGGTAGGTGAAAGGTAGAGCATTAGGCCTGCCACATAAAGTGATTATGGTTCGAGTCACAGAACCCTGGTCAGTTTATACACACACACACACACATATATGGTGTCCTGACCATCTGTCTCGTTACAGATGGTGTCAATGCTGCAGTGTACACACCGATGTTGCTGTGAGTGCGCGAAAACCTATTTCACCTTCCAGATCAAGACGAAGAACATCCGGGAAGTTCGTTGTCCCTTCTGCAACGAACCTGACCTTGATGCTAACGAGGTGGGTGGGGTTGGAGGGGTTGTTAGATGCGAAATATGATAAAGTTCTACGCAGTGGGAGAACGCTGATCCACTGTAGCTGGTTCCACTGCTTGAGTCTTAAGGTAGAGAAGCTTTTCTCAGAGTGAGAGGTTCCTGACGACCTCCTGCTCCTTTCTCAGAGAAGCAAAACACGAAAGTCCTGTCAGATGGACTAAAAGAAACACTGGATAACCGTGTTTATCCAGTGGTAGGATAACACACACTATTAACCCACCTTCAAGAGAAGAAAACACGAATATTTTTGTTGTTGTCGTGTGTGGGGCTAATTGAGTGTAAATGAACACAGATACAACTAATGTAACAAGCCATTACGAGTGGACGAGGCTCCTGGAGAGCAAAACGTTGCCACAATAAAATATCACATTACTTACATCTGTGACCACTTACCTAACATTTTATCTATAATTCTATCATTATAACCTCTTGTGTGTACTACCCTACCACTGGCTACGATGGTACATCACATTCTCTATTTTTGGCTGTACATCCCGTACTTATTTCTTGAAGAAACATTTCAGTAGCCATTACAACCCTCGTACAGGCCAGTTACATGGCTACTGTAAAACCATGTGCCTTAACTCTGAGTGTCACTGACGTATATATACGCCAATAAGGCCAGTGTTGTTTATTCAGATGTATGATTTACTCGTAGCACCCATCATATATGCCGTGATCTCTGTGTCTTTGTTGCAGGAGATAGCCAATGAATATCTTAATAATATGGATATCCTCCTGAAGAATATCCTGGAACCAGAGACCCATGAACTTT
Source organism: Cherax destructor (assembly GCA_009830355.1). Lineage (NCBI taxonomy): Eukaryota > Metazoa > Arthropoda > Malacostraca > Decapoda > Parastacidae > Cherax > Cherax destructor. Next base: position 2,405 of record WNWK01010703.1, on the reverse strand, counting down.
TCCAGAGGAAACTGCGGGACTGGACACTAGGCAAGGATCCTAATTTCCGATGGTGTAATAAGGTAAGTTTACGCTCAACATGGGAGACTGTGCTGTCAGTCATTATGTGGGAGCCTGTGATTATGTGCGAGTGCTGTCAGTCATTTCATGGGAGACTGTGCTTATATGTGAGTGCTGTCAGTCATTACGTGGGAGACTGTGCTTATGTGTGAGTGCTGTCAGTCATTACGTGAGAGCCTGTGCTTATGTGTGTTTGCTGTCAGTCATTACATGGGAGCCTGTGCTTATGTGTGTGTGCTGTCAGTCATTACATGGGAGACTGTGCTTATGTGTGTTTGCTGTCAGTCATTACATGGGAGACTGTGCTTATGTGTGTTTGCTGTCAGTCATTACATGGGAGCCTGTGCTTATGTGTGAATGCTGTCAGTCATTACGTAGGAGCCTGTGCTTATGTGTGTGTGCTGTCAGTCATTACATGGGAGCCTGTGCTTATGTGTGAGTGCTGTCAGTCATTACGTGGGAGCCTATGCTTATGTGTGTGTGCTGTCAGTCATTACATGGAAGACTGTGCTTATGTGTGAGTGCTGTCAGTCATTACATGGAAGACTGTGCTTATGTGTGAGTGCTCTCAGTCATTACGTGGGAGACTGTGCTTATGCGTGAGTGCTGTCAGTCATTACGTGGGAGCCTGTGCTTATGTGTGAGTGCTGTCAGTCATTACGTGGGAGCCTATGCTTATGTGTGTGTGCTGTCAGTCATTACATGGAAGACTGTGCTTATGTGTGAGTGCTGTCAGTCATTACATGGAAGACTGTGCTTATGTGTGAGTGCTGTCAGTCATTACGTGGGAGCCTGTGCTTATGTGTGAGTGCTGTCAGTCATTACATGGGAGACTGTGCTTATGTGTGAGTGCTGTCAGTCATTACGTGGGAGACTGTGCTTATGTGTGAGTGCTGTCAGTCATTACATGGGAGACTGTGCTTATGTGTGTGTGCTGTCAGTCATTACGTGGGAGCCTGTGCTTATGTGTGAGTGCTGTCAGTCATTATGTGGGAGCCTGTGATTATGTGCGAGTGCTGTCAGTCATTTCATGGGAGACTGTGCTTATATGTGAGTGCTGTCAGTCATTACGTGGGAGACTGTGCTTATGTGTGAGTGCTGTCAGTCATTACGTGAGAGCCTGTGCTTATGTGTGTTTGCTGTCAGTCATTACATGGGAGCCTGTGCTTATGTGTGTGTGCTGTCAGTCATTACATGGGAGACTGTGCTTATGTGTGTTTGCTGTCAGTCATTACATGGGAGACTGTGCTTATGTGTGTTTGCTGTCAGTCATTACATAAGAGCCTGTGCTTATGTGTGAATGCTGTCAGTCATTACATAGGAGCCTGTGCTTATGTGTGTGTGCTGTCAGTCATTACATGGGAGCCTGTGCTTATGTGTGAGTGATGTCAGTCATTACGTGGGAGCCTATGCTTATGTGTGTGTGCTGTCAGTCATTACATGGAAGACTGTGCTTATGTGTGAGTGCTGTCAGTCATTACGTGGGAGACTGTGCTTATGTGTGAGTGCTGTCAGTCATTACATGGAAGACTGTGCTTATGTGTGAGTGCTGTCAGTCATTACGTGGGAGACTGTGCTTATGCGTGAGTGCTGTCAGTCATTACGTGGGAGCCTGTGCTTATGTGTGAGTGCTGTCAGTCATTACGTGGGAGCCTATGCTTATGTGTGTGTGCTGTCAGTCATTACATGGTAGACTGTGCTTATGTGTGAGTGCTGTCAGTCATTACATGGAAGACTGTGCTTATGTGTGAGTGCTGTCAGTCATTACGTGGGAGCCTGTGCTTATGTGTGAGTGCTGTCAGTCATTACATGGGAGACTGTGCTTATGTGTGAGTGCTGTCAGTCATTACGTGGGAGACTGTGCTTATGTGTGAGTGCTGTCAGTCATTACATGGGAGACTGTGCTTATGTGTGTGTGCTGTCAGTCATTACGTGGGAGCCTGTGCTTATGTGTGAGTGCTGTCAATCATTACATGGGGACTGTGCTTATGTGTGAGTGCTGTCAGTCATTACGTGGGAGACTGTGCTTATGTGTGAGTGCTGTCAGTCATTACGTGGGAGACTGTGCTTATGTGTGAGTGCTGTCAGTCATTACGTGGGAGACTGTGCTTATGTGTGAGTGCTGTCAGTCATTACGTGGGAGCCTGTGCTTATGTGTGAGTGCTGTCAGTCATTACGTGGGAGCCTATGCTTATGTGTGTGTGCTGTCAGTCATTACATGGAAGACTGTGCTTATGTGTGAGTGCTGTCAGTCATTACGTGGGAGACTGTGCTTATGTGTGAGTGCTGTCAGTCATTACGTGGGAGCCTGTGCTTATGTGTGAGTGCTGTCAGTCATTACATGG
>WNWK01010702.1:0-68829 GCA_009830355.1 Cherax destructor | reverse complement strand
AACTGCACCTTTCAAAGGGAGGTGAAATTGCTGACCTGAAAATGTGCAGAGAACCTTCACGGCTTACGCATAACTGCGATAAACCACCTCAATTACTGGGAACGCTTGAAGTTCCTAAACCTGTACTCCTTAGAACGCAGGCGGGAGAGATACATTATTATATACACGTGGAAAATTCTCGAGGATTAGTACCAAACTTGACACGAGGTCGCTCCCTATGAAAGCAAAAGACTCGGCAGGCGATTTTAACACCCCCCCAATGAAAGCGGGGTGCACTACACGTTGAGAGACAACACAATAAGTGTCAGGGCCCAAGACTGTTCAACTGCCTCCCAACATACATCAGGGATTACCAACAAACCCTGGCTGTCTTCAAGCAGGCACGGGACAGGCACCTAAAGTCGGTACCTGACCAGCCAGGCTGTGGTTCGTACGATGGACTGGGTGTGGCCAGCAGTAACAGCCTGGTTGATCAGGCTCTGGTCCAACATGAGGCCTGGTCACAGACTGGGCCGCAGGGGCGTTGACCCCTGGAACTCTCTACAGGTATACCTATTTATTACTAGATTAATGAAGACAGTGGGTGTAAGGAAACTTAACTGGTCATGGACCGGGCCGCGGGGGATGTTAACCCCTGGAACACCCTCCAGGTAAACTCCAGATATAAGAACATAAGAAAGAAGGAACACTGCAGCAGGCCTACTGACCCATGCGAGGCGGGTCCAATTCTCCCACCGGCTTAACCCAAATGCCTTAATTAACCTAGTTAGGTCAGTCACATTCTCTTAAGGGAGGGCACGATCTGACTTAGTAGCAGAAGCCAGTCAGGATTCCCGTGTTCGCCGAACCCGGGGATCGAACCTAGTTAGTTTGAGTATTAGTTTAATTGCTTTATTATGCATCCTGTGATTATGATCATACCTACGGGGAAACGCTAAACCCGTAGCTGGCATACAGAGCTTGGGGAATGGAAGGTTATGAGGTTTGATCTTAGGAAGTAAACAGTAGCGCCGTTTACTTAGATCAAGCCCTTCACCGGAATCAAAGTATCTTCCTAAGGATTTATGCATCCCTTACCTATCCTCTGGTGATACAAATGCCCAAAAAAAAATGCAGGAACACATTATGGGGCTCGAAAGTTTTGTTAGCTGACAAATCACAGGGACAATAGCAATGAGTTGTTTTGGTGTTTTACCAAATTTGTAATACATTTCATGAAGCGGGGCATCAGGTATGGAGATAGTGGATTTTCGGAGCCGTCCAAAAGGTATTTTTTTATTTATTTTCTTGAAAGTGATGGTATTGGGGTTAATATGGATCAGGTGTGTATGTATGAATGCTGGCAGGTAAAGGTGGAAATTACGTTGGAGTTACCGAGTTGATTTCCTGTCATTTTAGTGGAAGTCCATGTGGTACTAGATGCCGGGAGAACTCTGAAACCATCTAATACACTGGAGGACAGCCTCTTCGTCCAGCCTGTGTTGGTGAGTGCCAAACATTCTTCTCCAGAGTAGAAATCTTATTAAGTGAGACAGGTGTAACTAGTCTAGCTATTTGTAATATGTTGCAGAAGTGATGAACATATTTCCTTCACTTTAAACTATTTATTTCACAGAAAATCATTGCCAGTTATTTTTAAAACTGCTATTTCTCTTTAATATTTAAAATGCGTTATTGTAATGTTTCTGCTGATGAATTCGATGTATAAACAACTTGGTGTTGTTACTGAATTAAGTTCAAGTTTTGCTTATCCCTGCAAAGACTTCTTGACCCCGTGTCGCCTGACCGAATATAAAACAGAAGCCCATTAAACATTTTGTACTATGCCGCCACAATAATAATGTTTTCTTCCTGACTCTCGAACATGTAAGAAGGGAGGTAAATATTACAAAACTATTATTTACATTCGATATACAATTTGTTTTCATTTTGAGCTTCTTAATAGTTCTTATTATTGTAGTATTTCTTCTTTCTCTACGTTGATTGTGTTGTCTGAAAAGGGCTTATACTATAGGCCGATAATATGCTTTAATCTTGCCTTGCTTTATTTTCTTGTCACTTCGCTTGAACAATATCAATAAATATCAATGGGATGGCCCAATAGTAGAGAATATAGCCTCAGCAATACTTCAGAGTGTGTCAGGGAAGGATAGAGCCCGCCTCCTTGCAGTGAGAGCTCCTCATGTCTACCTGGAGTCTACCTGGAGAGAATTCCAGGGGTCAACGCCCCCGCGGCCCGGTCTGTGACCAGGCCTCCTGTTGGACCAGAGCCTGATCAACCAGGCTGTTGCTGCTGGCCGCACGCAGCCCAACGTATGAACCACAGCCCGGCTGATCCGGTACCGACTTGAGGTGCCTGTCCAGTGCCTGCTTGAAGACAGCCAGGGGCTTGTTGGTAATCCCCCTGATGTATGCTGGGAGGCAGTTGAACAATCTTGGGCCTCTCACACTTATTGTGTTGTCTCTCAACGTGCTAGTGGCACCCCTGCTCTTCATTGGGCGGATGTTACATCGCCTGCCGAGTCTTTTGCTTTCGTACGGAGTGATTTTTGTGTGCAAGTTTGGTACTAAGCCCTCGAGAATTTTCCATGTGTATATAATAATGTATCTCTCCCGCCTGCGTTCTAGAGAATACAGGTTTAGGAACTTCAAGCGTTCCCAGTAGTTGAGGTGGTTTATCGCACTTATGCGTGCGGTGAAGGTTCTCTGCACATTTTCAAGGTCAGCAATTTCACCCGCCTTGAAAGGTGCAGTTAGTGTGCAGCAATATTCCAGCCTAGATAGAACAAGCTATCTGTAAAGTGTCAACATGGGCTTGGCATCCCTGGTTTTGAAGGTTCTCATTATCCATCCTGTCATTTTCGAGCAGATGCAATTGCTACATTGTTATGGTCTTTGAAGGTGAGATCCTCGACATGATCACTCCCAGGTCTTTGACATTAGTTTTTCGCTCTATTGTGTGGTTGGAATTAGTTTTGTACTCCGATGAGATTTTAATTTCTTCACGTTTTCCGTATCTGAGTAATTGAAATTTCTCATCATTGAACTTCATATGTTTTCTGCAGCCCATTTAAAGATTTGGTTGATGTCTGCTTGGAGTCTTGCAGTGTCTTCAACGGTGGACACTGTCATACAGATTCGGGTGTCATATGCAAAGGAAGACACAGCACTGTGGCTTATATCCCTGTCAATGTCTGATATGAGGATGAGGAATAGGATGGGAGCAAGTACTGTGCCTTGTGGAACAGAGCTTTTCACAGTAGCTGCCTCAGACTTTACTCTGTTGACTACTACTCTTTGTGTTCTACGTGTTAGGAAATTATAGATCCATCTACCAACTTTTCCTGTTATGCCTTTATCACGCATTTTGTGTGCTATTACACCATGGTCACACTTGTCAAAGGCTTTGCAAAATCTGTGTATATAACATCTGCATTCTGTTTATCTTCTAGAGCATCCAGGACCTTGTCGTAGTGGTCCAGTAGTTGGGACAGACAGGAGCGGCCTGCTCTAAACCCATGCTGTCCTGGGTTGTGCAATTGATGGGTATCAAGATGGGTGGCGATCTTGCTTCTTAGAACCCTTTCAAAGATTTTTATGATATGGGACGTTACGCAATTGGTCTGTAGTTCTTTGCTATTGCTTTACTGCCCCCTTTGTGGAGCGGGCTATGTCTGTTGTTTTTAGTAGCTGCGGACGATCCCAGTGTCCATGCTCCCTCTCCATAGGATGTTAAAAGCATGTGATAGGGCTTCTTGCAGTTCTTGATGAACACGGAGTTCCATGAGTCTGGGCCTGGAGCGGAGTGCATGGGCATGTCATTTATTGCCTTTTCGAAGTCATTTGGCGTCGTGATGATGTCAGAAAGGCATGCGTCTGTCAAGTTCTGTGGCACTCTCATAAAAAATCATTTAGGTTTTCGATTTTCAGTCTGGTTAGTGGCTCGCTAAAGACTGAGTCATACTGGGATTTAAGTAACTCACTCATTTCCTTGCTGTCATCTGTGTAGGACCCATCCGGTTTAAGTAGGGGCCCAATACTGGTTGTTGTTCTCGACTTTGATTTTGCATAGGAAAAGAAATACTTAGGGTTTCTTTCAATTTCATTTATGGCTCTTAGTTCTTCCTGTGTCTCTTGATTCCTATAAGATTCCTTTAGTTTTAATTCGATGTTTGCTATTTCTCTGACTAGTGTCTCCCTACGTATTTCAGAGATATTGGCCTCCTGTAGCCGCTCCGTTATTCTGTGCCTTCGCCTGTATAGGGAGTGCCTCTCTCTAGTTTGCATCTTCTCCTCCTTTTCCTTAAGGGAATTTGCCTTGAGCAAACCTCAAGTACCACAGAGTTAATTTGTTCTAGACATAGGTTGGGATCCGTGATGCTTAGGCAATCTTCCCAGTTTATATCATTTAGGACTTGGTTTACTTGGTCCCACCTTATGTTTTTGTTATTGAAGTTGAATTTGGAAAGCTCCTCACGGCTGATCACATTTTGTTGATCTGGGGCTCCCCGCATGCATGTCTGGACCTCTATTATGTTGTGATCTGAGTATATTGTTTTTATATGATGACATTTCGTATCAGATCATCATTGTTGGTGAAGATGAGGTCCAGCGTATTCTCTAATCTTGTGGGCTCTACTATTTGCTGGTTTAAGGTGAACTTGGTGCAGAGATTTAAAAGTTAATGCATGTGTGAATTTTCATCTGAGCTGCCTCCTGGTGTTATCTCTGCTACCACATTGTTTGCAATGTTCCTCCATTTTAGGTGCCTGAGGTTGAAATCCCCCAGTAGCAAGATGTTGGGGGCAGGAGCTGGAAGATTTTCCAGACAGTGGTCAATTTTCAGAAGCTGTTCCTGGAATTGTTGGGACGTTGCATCCGGGGGCTTGTAGACAACCACGATGACCAGGTTTTGATTCTCGACCTTTATTGCTAATACTTCAACTACATCATTTGAGGCATTTAGTAGTTCTGAACATATAAGTGACTCTGTGATATACAGGCCAACCCCCCCTTTTTGCCTGTTCATGCAGGGGACTTTCTTTTGGCTGTTCCCAACTCCAGCCTTGGCACACGCCTCGACCCACAGACCATCCACATTGGTGTTGCCCTTCGACTTGCCGCCCCTATTCTCGCCGAACACAGGTGTATTTGTGGCAGTGAAGCAGCAGACCGATTCGGGTACCATGGTCTTGTGTGTCGTAAATCCGAGGGAAAGATTGCAAGACACGAAGAGGTTAATAACATTATCAAGAGGACCCTCACAACAGCCGGATGCCCAGCAATAAGGGAGCCACCCCAACTATGCAGATCTGATGGCAGCCAAAAGCGTCCAGATGGTATCATCCTTCAAGCCTGGACAGACGGCAAGCAGGTGGTGTGGGACTACACATGTGCATCTACCTTGGCTGATACCTATCTCCAATACACCAGGGAGGAAGGAGGGGCAGCTTCCACCTTCAGGGAGTCCCAGAAGTCGAGAAAATATGGAGAACTTGCCCATCATTATATGCTTGTTCTCATAGGCTCAGAGACCCTTGGCTCATGGGGAAAGAGTGCATCTAAGTTCCTCAAGGAGCTGGGCAAAAGACTCAACAGGGTAACTAGGGATCCCAGGGCAGCTTGTTTTCTGTTCTAGCGACTCAGCGCTGCTGTTCAGAGGGGTAATGCATGTTGTATTCTGGCACGCCCCAGCTCGGAAGAGCTGGATGAGATTTTCGCATTATAATCAGTGACAAACATGTAACAATATGTACTAGACATGTATCTCTCACACCTCGTGTACTGTATATGCCATCTTTATATCAACAATGTATCTCTTAAATCTTTTGTACCATATTATGTAATAATATATGTAATAATATATGTAATAATATATATTATGTAATAATATATATATATATATATATATATATATATATATATATATATATATATATATATATATATATATATATATATATATATTTATACATGTATTATATATATATATATATATATATATATATATATATATATATATATATATATATATATATATATATATGATGGGGTCCACCTCTGGTGTAAATTGTGGGACCCATAGCCTCGAGAAGTGGATAAAAAGGCTTCCTGGAAGAATATTTAGATTTCTTTCTGAAGCCATTTGAATATTCCACTTCCCTACCACCCCATCTTTTCATTTTTTACAAATAGGTATACATGTGTATAAACTTTATTTAAAGACAAAATACATTGACAAAATACATTGACAAGAATACAATAGGAGTAAAACAACATAGATAACAACTCAGAGCCAAATCTCAAATACTTGTCCAGCTCCCCGGCAATGGGCCGCGTGCCCAGAATGCTGCAGGCATTTTCCTCTGGATCGCAACACTGAGTCTCTGAAGAGGAAGCTGGCCGCCCTGTGATCCTTATATATATATATATATATATATAATAATATATATATATATATATATATATATATATATATATATATATATATATATATATATATATATATATATATATATATATATATATATATATATATATATATATATATATATATATATATATATATATATATATATATATATATTAAAATCAATATGCAAGTATCTTTTCAGTTAGTCGTCCAAATACTATGTACAGAGAACAAGGTGGGATTCAGAACAACCTCCTTCTTCACCCCATTACCAAAGTAAAAACACTAATTTTGAGATCAAAAAAAAAAAAAATATTATTGCATTAAACAGGAATCTTGTAGAAATATTATAAAATAAATACGTATCTAGCAATAACCGAGCATACTCTACGTCTGTACAGAAGAATTACTGCATATAACAAAAGAAAAAAAGCCTTTAATATACTATATTTACGGAGCAGTGCCGGCTTGAGTTTATATATAGGAGAGAACCTGGCCATTGTCATACAAGTATAATATGACAGTTTGAAACGAGTTGAACCAAAATATTCCATAATGCCTGTGGTTACCATCACATGAATTTTTCTTGTTATTTAAACGCAAAATGAAACAAATACGTATATCAGTTCTTTGTTTTGTACCTAAATCTGAGATACATGACAATGGGTTTTGATTAATGTATTTAGTGTAGTTAATACTGGTAGTGGTGGTGGGTGTCAGAGCCCGGTGCTCCACGGAGATCACTGCTCACTAGCAGCCACACAAGACTTTCCCTCTCAAGCTTACCTTGTGAGAGGATTAAGCCTCCATCATGTGGTAAGATGGAGTAATATTAGTTATTTTGTGGGTGCTCGAAACTAGTTAGGTGATATTTTGTATTGTAAGTTCTTAAGATTAAAAGTCGTAAGTTTACTTTGGTGGAAGATTTATGGGCTTATAATCTAACAATACTATATTATGATTTTTTTGATTGGGATTATTCATTAAGATACGACCATAACTTATATATGTGGGTTAAACTTATTGGTTAGAGTTAATTTTTCATATTATCTAGATTGTGTATAATTACGACCATACTGAAATAATAGAACACTTGGCGATTGAGGTTATCGTTTACTTTCTTACCTGGACAAAAATCCGCCAATCATTTATATTATAAATAACATCCATGCTATCCAATTCACGGGGAAAATATTTATTTGTTGGGGAAATCGTTTGTTTATGTGATAATAAACAAGTTAACCTAACCTAGACCAGCCGTAAAACTCGTGTAACGCTGGGTAACATTAGGTTAGGTTATATAAACAAAGAACGTGCTTAATATTAGAAAATTTACATAATTAAAACACCCATTTTCCCCCAGGCATAAATTCCTCTCAGTATCTCGAGTCTACCCTTTGCTGATAACACCACTTGGAAATAAGTAACTTTCTGACCTTTTTTTGGGTTATCCTGGGTAATCTACACATATGCTGCTATGTATGATAATTTATGAAATTGTATTTGTGTATCTGTACCTGAATAAACTTAATTAAACATACTAAATACAGATCCTTACACAACATAGGTACCACTGACCTATATATCAATACTTGGATGATAGCACACCAGATAACGAAAAAACTTATACTGTATTTGAAAAGAAAACAAACCTCAACTTAAATCTTACAATAAAAATACGCAAATTGAAAGAAAAAATAAATAAGAAAATGCCCAAACATGCACTTGACAGCAAAATAAAATTTAATAATCATATCCAGCACATACCAAAGAAACTTAAAAAAAAAAAAAAAAAACAGTAGGTATACTCACCAAGATTTTCTTATATGTGTATCTCATTATACTGTTCATCCTCTGCTTCACACATCTATCCATATGCATGGAGATCAACAATAGCAAACCTAAGAACCCTAATGGAAATAAGTCATATTGCAAGACTTCATTGGGTTATCCTAGGATAAATTCTCCAAAATTTAATACCTGTATATAAAACAATTGTAAGTTTAAAGTTATGCATGATGCCTGAATATAAACTTTCTTAACCCCCTCTAATTACAGTATCAATTTAAGGCTTAGGTTGCATGTCACACTATTTTGCTAAATTTCATTCTGTTGGTCATCTACATCTTCAGGACATTATTATAATAAAAAAGAAGCGCTAAACCTACAAGGGTCATAGAGCGCAGCAGGGCAGGGAAGGGTGCAGGGGTATTGGGTAACAAAGAGAGGGATTATTATTAGGACATGGAGTGCAACAGGGCAGTGAATAGTGCAGGGATAGAGGGTAGCAAGAGATTGAGGTAGAAAGGGCTGTGAGGAGTGCTAGAGGCATCATCATCATCAGAGTTTGTGCAGTAAATCAGTTGCTGTCAGAAAGTCTGGGTTAAACATCTTCAGGACAAACTGCATATGTTGACCCAGACCTGAGACACTTCCTCAAGAGTAATGTAAAAGAACAGACAAGCACTAAACTAGGAACGAATGCTTTTCTTTGATACATACAACTGAATCTTGTAAAATAACTAAAAGTGGAATAATCTCCCAGACAATATTGAAAGTTGTACAGTTCTTGGCCAATTAAAAAACAAAAAAAAAAATACAGTGCAATACTCTATCATTTACTTTATTATACAGTATCTCCAAATCTGATATCAATCTTAAACTTAACTTTTGAAGTTTAAGTTTTTTCAAACTGAAATGTCATTGTAATATAATGAACTGTGTATCATTAATAATACATTTTGCAAGATATAGCCAAGCACAATTTTTTTTTTTTTTTAGTTTTATTTCTATATTAATGTTACTATTTTCTAGGAATCTTGACTTCTTAGGGTGGTTAACTGTATATTATTTTTTGTGTTATAAGTATGTTATTAAAAATGGTTGAATACAAATAATAAAACTTGCATAAGCTGTCGTATTTGTTGTAAATAATATTGTTCAATATATTCTCATTCATGTGTAAACATTGTCTTAGTTTTATGTCATCACACATGTTTGTGTTAGTTCTTGATGCAGAAAGACTGCTAATGTATTACATATTTTGTATTTATTTATTATCACTTTACTAGTTTTTAGTATGGTCTTTTCATATTTGAGTTTTATTATTAAATGCAAAAGAATGTTTAATTTTTAATATTACTTTGTTATTTTATTTCTATTGCAAGAGTTATAGTTGTCCAAGATTAAGGAAGACTTCACAACTACTATCAGGTTTTAATTTTCAGTGTAAAAGGTGAGGCTTTTGCCTATATAGTGTGTTGAGTTATGCTGTGAAACTATTTTGTTGTGTGTAAATTGTTTGCTTTGCATATATGCACTTAACAACTATATTATCTGCATGTCCAAATTGAAACCTAAAAGATTTTTTCCTTATTTTGCTGTATGCATATACAATTTATCCTTAAAAGTAAAATACAGTAAACTTGATATAAATTGGCATTTGAGAAAAATATAGTTTTAGATGAGTGGCATTTCCAAGGATAATCTCAATCATATTTATTAAAAACCTGCACCTAAAAAATATAATTTTGACACATTTAAAATACAGTTCATACTTGAGACACCAGCATGGATTCTGTCCCAAAATACTGTGCATATTGTGGACTTTTCAAAAGTGGCTTTATACAGTATTATATGTATGTATCTTTGAAAATAATTTTTTTTGTTTGATTTTGACTGCATTAGGTTTTATAGCTTTTATTGTATTATGCTTTTATTTTGTTTACTTTTCATAATAAAACTGTTACAGCTAGATAAAACAAGCAAATCAGATATAGTTAAATTTATATCAAAAGTACTGTAACACTAGTATACAAAATCTCTTCGTCTTACCCAAATTCCTTACTGAAAAAACATTACAGTAGAACATCCATAATCCAAAATTATTAGGACCAAGACGTGTCTGGACTTGTGATCATTCTGAAGAAGTGATTATAACTAATGCACTACACAAAATTAAGCTCTTTTGGATAAGCCCTCACTCGTGTATACAGTCATCCCTTGGTTTTCGCTTGTCCCAGTTTTCGCCGATTTTGGTTTTCACCGACTTTTCAGGAAAATTTGTCTTAGTTTTCGCCGATTGTTTTAGTTTTCGCCGACCGTATGGGACCTGTCACCAGTGCCGCGCACATCAAAGGCCGTAGGCCGCCACCCACGCACCTCCCACGCACATTGTCACGCAGTCTAGCATTGTTTACACTTGAGTGAACATCACCCCAGATGTTTATACAAAACATTTATTAACAATTCATTGTTTTGGGCCTTGATTATTGTGTGTGACTACTAAATAAGCTACCATGGGCCCAAGAAAGCTCCTAGTGCCACTTCTTTAGTAAAGAAAGTGAGGCACACTGTAGAAATGAAGAAAGAAATAATGAAAAATATGACAGTGAAAGTGAGAAACACGATGGAGTTTAAGAGTGTAGCAGGCATGCAGGAGTGTAGCATGCATGCAGGGAGTGTAGCATGCATGCAGGGAGTGTAGCATGCATGCAGGGAGTGTAGCATGCATGCAGGGAGTGCATGCATGCAGAAGAGTAGCATGCATGCAGGGAGTGTAGCATGCATGCAGGGAGTGTAGCATGCATGCAGGGAGTGTAGCATGCATGGGAGTGTAGCATGCATGCAGGGAGTGTAGCATGCATGCAGGAGTGTAGCAGGTATGCAGGAGTGTAGCATGTTTGCAGGGAGTGTAGCAGGTATGCAGGGAGTGTAGCATGCATGCAGGGAGTGTAGCATGTATGCAGGGAGTGTAGCATGTATGCAGGGAGTGTAGAGGTATGCAGGGAGTGTAGCATGTATGCAGGGAGTGTAGCATGTATGCAGGAGTGTAGCATGTATGCAGGGAGTGTAGCAGTATGCAGGGAGTGTAGCAGGTATGCAGGGAGTGTAGCAGGTATGCAGGAGTGTAGCAGGTATGCAGGAGTGTAGCAGGTATGCAGGGAGTGTAGCAGGTATGCAGGGAGTGTAGCATGTATGCAGGGAGTGTAGCAGGTATGCAGAGAGTGTAGCAGGTATGCAGGGAGTGTAGCATGCACGCAGGAAAGTGTAGCAGGTATGCAGGGAGTGTAGCAGGTATGCAGGGAGTGTAGCATGTATGCAGGGAGTGTAGCAGGTATGCAGGAGTGTAACAGGTATGCAGGGAGTGTAGCATGTATGCAGGGAGTGTAACAGGTATGCAGGGAGTGTAGCATGTATGCAAGAGTGTAACAGGTATGCAGGAGTGTAGCAGGTATGCAGGAGTGTAACATGTATGCAGGAGTGTAACAGGTATGCAGGAGTGTAGCAGGTATGCAGGGAGTGTAACATGTATGCAGGGAGTGTAACAGGTATGAAGGAGTGTAGCAGGTATGCAGGGAGTGTAAAATGTATGCAGGGAGTGTAGCATGTATGACAGGGAGTGTAGCATGTATGCAGGAGTGTAACAGGCATGGAGGGAGTGTAGCAGGCACGGAGGGAGTGTAGCAGGCAGGGAGGGAGTGTAGCAGGCAGGGAGGAGTGTAGCAGGCATGCGGGGAAGTGACCGGATAAGGACTTGGTACCTTGAGTCCTTATGGAGGGCATTCCCTTCCAAAATTAGGTCTCTTCCCTCTCCCTCTTCCCTCTCTCCCATCCAGCAACATCAGTCTTCAATAAAGGTAAGTGCCACATTCAGTTCATTCATTTGTGCATGTAAATCTATCTTTAAGGCCCCCCAAATTTTTTTTTTCCAAACTTCTGGGTTTCTGGAACGGATTAATTATATTTCCATTATTTCTTATGGGGAAAATAGTTTTGGTTTTCGCCGATTTTGGTTTTAGCCGATCCATCTGGAACGGATTAAAAACGAAAACCGAGGGATGACTGTAGTTTGTCATCAGTTTACTTTTTTTTTATCTTATCTTTTTTTATTAACGAGAAAAATTAAAAACTGGTTTCTTGGTCTTCAGTGTCTTGTAGCAGGTGTAATGGACAAATGTTATGCCAAGCATTTTTCATTGTGGCCTGTTTAACACTGTACTGTGTAGGAGCAAGTTTGTAAAACAGCCTTTAATTATAAATTCTTTTCTGGTCATCATTTCTTAGACTTCCTGACAAATTGTGCAAATGCTTTGATTTTTTTTGGATAACTGAACATACTAAGTTTTACATCTCATTTTCTGTACAACTGATTTATTCTGAACAGTTGATCGCTGGATTATACTTGTGCTGTACTGTATGTATACTCGTATTTTGCCATTATTTGTACTTGCACAGTATCTCACAACTCAGTGATCCTTGCATGTCCTTTGTAATTATATTTTTTATGAATAACTGATAATAGCAAAGTTTTCCCATTGCTGTATGTGATCACTATAATTATTACCCCATTTTTCTATTTTCATTGGATGGAGAAGGACAGCAATACAGTGGACCCTCGGTTAACGAATACCCCGGAAATCGTACAATTATGTAAGTATAATATTGTAAGTGCATGTGGAAGTGTATTTTTGGGGGTATGAAATAGACTAACCTACGTGACATTATTTCTTAAGGAAGTAAATTCGTTCGGTAATGGCACTTGAGCAGGCTTCTGGGATGAAGTTTTTTCGTTAACCGAGGGTCCACTGTATAGGGAAACTTAGTTTTAAGATACCTAGGAGACCCTAGGAGGTCCATCAGGAAGACAATGTGGTTCATTCATGCCATATACTCACCTTTTAGGCTCCTTTTATGCTCAGTAGAGGGCACCCTTGACCACAGTTCTTCTTACAGAGCTGCAGCAGAATGCATAGACGCAATACAAGAAACAAGTACTACATCTTCGATGTGCCATGTGTTCATCTCGATCCATGTAAAGCTCAGTGCACATAAAAGGCCCCAAAATTTGGAACCCCTCTAACAGATGATGTTAAATATTCCCCATCTTCCAATGGATTCAAAATATTACTAAAAAGCACCTCCTGAATTTGATGTGTTTTATAATAATTAAATATATAAAAGCCAAACACATTTTTTGCAACCTGCTTATCCAGCTTCCATCCAGCATTCATTCTTATGCCCTGCCTGCCTCCACTATATACATATTTCCACTCCCCAAAATTTTCTTTTTTGGCATCACTGTCCCCTCTTTTTGATTAATGCTTTAATAATCAGAGGTGTACTTTATAATCTGCAGACAATTTACTTATACAGCCTCTCCTCACTTAATGACGGAGTTCCGTTCCTAAGACCATGTCGGTAAACAAATTCATCGCTAAACAAGGAGCATACTATAATGGTAATGGGTTTGTGTCAACCATCTTTGATATTGTTTTAATGTCACCTTTGCACCATTTATAACATTTTTAGTATATTTTTAAAAGCTTATACTACAGTAGTCTTCTGTATATTGTAATAAACAGAATAGAGGAAATCAGCTCTAATATACATTATTTAGGTATGCATACTGGTCAGAGAGCCCATCGTAAGTCCGAGTTGTCAATAAATGAGTACATCACTAAGTAATAATAATATCTTTATTTCTACAAGTACATGTACAGGGTATACAGGCCTAGCTGACATCAATGACATGTACTAGTACTATAAAAAGCCACTTGTTATGCAGAGCATTTCGGGCAAATTAGGTCAGTTTTGTCCCAGGATGTGACCCACACCAGTTGTCTAACACCCAGGTACCCATTTTACTGATGGGGAACATGGACAACCGGTGTAAGGAAACACACCCAATGTTTCCACCCCTTTGCCGGGAATTGAATCCGGACCTTCGCCACCCTTTAGCCACCAGGTCACTGGGCACTGTGAGGAGAGACTGTACTATTAGCATTTAAATAATCTAACTTGCTACAGGTATTCTGTCAAGGTAGTATTAAAGTTTAAGTCTGAAGTGTATTGCATAATTATGGTCTTTTCCATGTATTACAACCATGTTAATCTTTGTAATACAGTTGTATCCTCATGGAAAATAACCTACCCCTAGTATTATTGTACTCTGTGCACAATTGTAACATAGTACCACACTGTTGTAAGGAATTTTTAATAAATAGCTAATTCTGTTTAAAGAAAATGTTGGTAATAAAGCTGGCATCAGAATTTATTAAATTTGCCAGGCATTTACTGAATTCAGCATTTTATTTGTATTCATAATGTACCACGCAGGTAAATGGAACTGCATTTTTAATTTAAAATATTGCAGAAAGTCTTTGTTTTTAAGAAATTTATCATTTGTAGAAAGGGCTGATGATAACTAGATAATGAAAATACTGTATATACTTACTGTAAATTATTAGATTCATTAGAAACTGTAAGTTTTCCTTGTTTGAAGTTTTTTCCTTTTTAATATTTATCACATTTTAATTGTCCAAAATCTCATTTATGATTATTTATTTGTTTTAGAGATGAAATATATGTCATTGCTCAAGAACATGAGATGTAATTCTCACACATTTTAGTCTTGCCTGTATAGTTGAATTTCCATCCTCTCTCCACAAATAACTAACTTGTTGTAGGTATAGTAAATGTACAGTCAAGCAAACTTTATAAAAGACAGGTATTTTTTTCCTGGCTACTGTTTGAATTTGTTTGCATGTTACATACAGTTTTAATTTTGTTTATGACCTACTGTGTATATTCAGTAGGTTAATCATCAGCAGAGTAATGGCATCTATAATCAAGATTGCATCTCTAAAATTAATAAAAACTTCAATGCTTTTACGTATATTTTTTCAGTTCTGTTACATGCAGACAACCCCTAAGACGCGAGGCAATGGGCAGTTCTGATACCACGGTCACTCAGAGTGTTGGTATGTACCCTGTCAGCCTGCATAACACGTCTTGCATATACATCCTGTATTATACTTAAATACTCCTCAAGTTTCTAAATGCTGTAAAAGGTTTTGATGATTATAACACTTTCATGTTTGTTTCTCTTTAGATACGCTGACAGAAGAACAAAATAAGCAAGTGGTCCTACCATCGATATGGGAGAACATAGCAATTTGGGGTACCTACTACTTGCATATTACTCCAGCAGTAAAGATAGGGTATTACTTCTTCACCCTTCTTATGTTGTCCATGGTTAAAGAGTCTTTTAATGTGCCACATATTGAAGTGTTGACTGGCAAACATAGTGTTCTAAATGAGGTAAGTGGAAATACTGTTTTAAATATTGCAAGGTGGTTAAATGGCTTGCAAATAAAAAAAACTTGCAAGCATGTAGACTGCACACATGCACAGTATCCATAACATTATTAAATGCTTATATTTTACAATTATATTTGCCGTGTGATGGTCAGCTTGACCACTGCCTATGAGAGAATTTCATCACTGGTATATGCTTGCTGAAGGGAAGTCATTATTTTTTTTTCATATATAATTTCCTTTGCAAGACAGTGGTGAATGCTTCACTTAATAGTATTGATGGAACAATACCAAAATTTTTGCCCATACTGATACTGTCAACACTGCCAATACCATCAAAATGAGCAGATACCCATCAATACCATTACCATCAAAATTAGCAGATACCCACCAATACTTTGGCACACCCCTACTAAATATCAAAACCAGAATTAAATTTTTGAAAAATTTTCAAATTGTGCTTCTTTGAGTCAAAAACCTGATTACATTTAAAATGTAAAGTAAAGTAAAATTTTATTTCATTGCAGATTACATAGGTATTGGTAGTTACAATGTAAATTGAGTGCAAGGAGAGCCACTGACATGCCATGGCATTAGGGGCAGCTTAATCTAGTAACTTAAAGACTATGTACTTAATATTAGAGAAATTTATTGAGTTTATTCTAGTTAAAATTTTTTTTCAAAATTACAATATGATGATATTTTACTGTTTAAATTATTTTATGATGATAAAAGATTGTTACAGGTGTTTAGATTCTCGAATGGTAATATGGAATTGAGATTATCTTAAGGAAAATAACATTGAGCATTTTTGACATTAACTTATAATATGAGTATTTAGTTTTGATTGAGTAGGGGGTAACATAATAGTAACATATTATTAAAAATTGAGATTATCGTATAGGAAAGTAATACTGAGCATTTTTCAAAGTAGTTTATAGTATGATCATTTAGTTTTGGGTGAGTAGGTGGTTTTTGAGTTGAGTCTTAAATTGATTTTCAGACAAGATTATTGAGGCAATGGGTAGAATGAAAGGGGGTAAGGCAGCTGGGATTGATGGGATAAAGATAGAAATGTTAAAAGCAGGTGGGGATATAGTTTTGGAGTGGTTGGTGCTATTATTTAATAAATGTATGGAAGAGGGTAAGGTACCTAGGGATTGGCAGAGAGCGTGTATTGTTCCTTTGTATAAAGGCAAAGGGGACAAAAGAGAGTGCAAAAATTATAGGGGAATAAGTCTGTTGAGTGTACCTGGTAAAGTGTATGGTAGAGTTATTATTGAAAGAATTAAGAGTAGGACAGAAAGCAGGATAGCAGATGAACAAGGGGCTTTAGGAAAGGTAGGGGTGTGTAGACCAAGTGTTTACAGTGAAACATATAGGTGAACAGTATTTGGATAAGGGTAAAGATGTTTTTGTGGCATTTATGGATTTGGAAAAGGCGTATGATAGGGTAGATAGGGGGCAATGTGGCAGATGTTGCAGGTGTATGGAATAGGAGGAAGGTTACTGAAAGCAGTGAAGAGTTTTTATGAGGATAGTGAGGCTCAGGTTAGAGTGTGTAGGAGGGAAGGGGACTATTTCCCAGTAAAAGTGGGCCTTAGACAAGGATGTGTGATGTCACCGTGGTTGTTCAATATATTTATAGATGGGGTTGTAAGAGAAGTGAATGCGAGGTCTTGGCAAGAGGTGTTGGGCTAAAAGATAAAGAAGCAAATACAAAGTGGGAGTTGTCACAGTTGCTTTTGCTGATGACACTGTGCTTTGGGAGATTCTGAAGAGAAGTTGCAGAGGTTGGTGGATGAATTTGGTAGGGTGTGTAAAGAAGAAAATTGAAAGTGAATATAGGAAAGAGTAAGGTGATGAGGATAACAAAAAGAATAGGTGACGAAAGATTGGATATCAGATTGGAGGGAGAGAGTATGGAGGAGGTGAATGTATTCAGATATTTGGGAGTGGACATGTCGGGGATGGGTCTATGAAGGATGAGGTGAATCATAGAATTGATGAGGGAAAAGGGTGAGTGGAGCACTTGAGTCTGTGGAGACAAAGAACCTTGTCCATGGAAGTAAAGAGGGAATGTAGAGAGTATAGTTATACCAACGCTCTTATAGGGTGTGAAGCATGGGTGATGAATGTTGCAACGAGGAGAAGGCTGGAGGCAGTGGAGATGTCATGTCTGAGGTCAATGTGTGGTGTAAATATAATGCAGAGAATTCGGAGTTTGGAAATTAGGAGGAGGTGCGGATTACCAAACGATTGTCCAGAGAGCTGAGGAGGGGTTGTTGAGGTGGTTTGGACATGTAGAGAGAATGGAACGAGACAGAGTGACTTCGAAGTGTATAAATCTGTAGTGGAGGGAAGGCGGGTAGGGTCGGCCTAGGAAAGGTTGGAGGGAGGGGTAAAGGAAGTTTTGTGTGCGAGGGGCTTGGACTTCCAGCAGCATGTGTGACGTATTTGATAGGAGTGAATGGAGGCATATGGTTTTAATACTTGACGTGCTGTTGGGTGTGAGCAAAGTAACATTTATGAAGGGATTCAGGGAACCGGAGGCCGGACTTGAGTTCTGGAGATGGGAAGTACAGTGCCGGCACTCTGAAGGAGGGTGTTAATGTTGCAGTTTTATAACTGTAGTGTAAAGCACCCTCTGGCAAGACAGTGATGGAGTGAATGATGATGAAAGTTTTCTTTTGAGCCACCCTTCCTTGGTGGGAATCGGCCGATGTGTTAATAAAAAAAAAATAATTATCTTAATATTTACTGGTAATGAATTCCAGATTCTGGGGCCCTTTATGTGCATAGAATTTTTACATAGGTTGATATGAACACGGGGTATATCAAAAAGTGATCTGTGTCTTGTGTTGTGGTCATGTCTTTGTGAAAGTCTACATTTTGCCACCCTCTTCAGAATGGGAGCTTTTCATTTACTTGAGGAAGTGGGGCATAATGGATAGGTGTATAATACGTGCATAGATAATAAACTTTCACATGGTTGCATGAGATAACATTCTTAAAGATATCTTTTATCATTTTTTTTTTGTGGGGGGGAAGGGGAAGCATACTGTGTCAGCTTGTATAGTTAAGCCAGGTGTCCTCTGGAATACACTGTGCTGGGTTATATTTCATATTAATGACCCCTCTGGTAGATAGCAAGGCTAATCTGTCGGTGGTTTTGGGGATCATCATCCTCATGGTCCAGTTTTGTAAGATTTACCTGTCATGACCAGCATTCTAGCCAGTGCCAAACATTAATCAGTCTTTCATTTTACACTTCTGTGACAGGATGATAGCATACACCTTGCATGGTTACTGTCTATCAGCCTACTACAGGATGGTAAATTAAAAGTCATGGAGTTCAGACTTAATTTTTGACTAGTCAAATTAAGTATGTATTAAGACAAACAGGACAAACCCTGAAAGTCAAAAAGCGAACAACTTAGGGTAGCAGAAGAGAAACAGGTAAGTGTACTATGAATGTAGTAAATAGTGACCAAATACTGTACTGCATTTGAATGTTGTCCCAACCATTGTATACCCACTGAGGATACATTGTAATAGTGTGGTGGATCAAAGTGCGTGTCCCATGGAAATGCAGTACGTATTGTTTGAAACAATAATTGGGTAATGTTTGTTGGCTTCAGTGCTACCACGGTAGTATTTAAACTGACAGCTGGTGCTATGAGCTTTGTTAGTTTTCTTATGTAGGTGCTGGCTGGTACGGAGTTATACAGAGGCCTGTTCACATATTCTCTCTTATGCTTGTGATTATATAGTTTGATAGAATAAGCTTCGTCTTAGTTTTGGCCATATTAGTGCTGCATTTTCACTTTTAGCTTGAGCTCAGTTTTAACATTATTTTAGTTTTTTTCCTATTTCTCCCATTTACAATAATCATGATTCTTGCTCTCTTGCTCTGCTCTTGCCTTTGGTATAAACAAGCAACTTCCTTTTTCAAAACAGCTTTTATTATTTTCAAATTTATATTGTTTTTCCTTATAATCAGTTAAATGAATTTGTGTGTCAAATTCAGAAATAATTTTTATTTTCCATTATATCAAAAACTGTATTTGGTGACTGACAATAGTATGTGTATAAAAAGCAAATTACACTTAAGGAACAGTAATAAGAAGTGTTTGGAAAAGCACACTTAAAGGATTATTCTAAACACTTAAAGAATTATTCTAAACTTGTTACAGCTTAACCATGAATTAAAATTAGACTGAATGTCAGTTAAAAAAAAAAAAAAAGCTGACATTACTTTACATATATTTTTCTTTTTTTCTACAGGTATTTGTGAAAAAAGGTTGGGGCATTACATTAAGTGTGTTTGTCACCTACCAACTTTTGTCCCTCAGCCTGCATATTAAGTGGAAGGCTAATCTTAAACAGCTTTGTTTTCGTGCTCTTACCACAACGTTCTTCTTCTTCATATGGTGTGTGGTGAGTCAGTCGTATTACTTCATGCATGTTTTTTTGGTTGGCAGTTATGAATAAAATGCTCTTAAGATAAAGCAGAATGAGGAAGATAAAAAATGAAATAATTCCTTAATTTAAATTAAATTAAAATGCTTTAACTAAATGTCTATTTCAACTTGGGATAAATCAGGATTAAAGTTGTAATTGAAAGGTACCAATCAATAATTAAATTTTTCCTATTTGGGAATACCTTTGTTTTAAATTATGTACTGTATAATGTGGTCAAAGGTAAATTCTAAATTTGAGATTGTTATGGAAATTTTTTATTTTTTAATTTTTTTATTAACACATAGGCTGTTTCCCACCAGGGCAGGGTGGCCTGACAAAGAAAAACTTTCATCATCATTCACTCCATCACTGTTTTGCCAAAGACGTGCTTACACTACAGCTACAAAACTGCAACATTAACATCCCTCCTTCAGAGTGCCGCCACTGTAGTACTTCCCATCTCCAGGAATCAAGTCGGCCTGCCAGTTTCCCTGAAACCCCTCATAAATGGTACCTTGCCTACACTCCAACAGCACATCTAGTCCTAAAAACCATTTGTCTCCATTCGCTCCTATCTAACATGCTCACGCACACTTGCTGGAAGTCCAAGCCCCTCGCACACAAAACCTTCTTTACCCCCTCCCTCCAACCTTTTCTAGGCCCACCCCTACCCCGCCTTCCCTCCACTACAGATTTATACACTCTCGAAGTCATTCTATTTTATTCCATCCTCTTTATATGTCCAAACCATCTCAATAACCCCTCCTCAGCTCTCTGGATAATAGTTTTCTTAATCCCACACCTCCTCCTAATCTCCAAACTACGGATTCTTTGCATTATATTCACACCACACATTGCCCTCAGACATGACATTTCCACTGCCTCCAGCCTTCTCCTTGTTGCAACATTCCACAACCCCATGTCTCACACTCATACAAGAGTGTTGGTATAACTATACTCTCATACATTTCCCTGTTTGCTTTCATGGATAAAGTTCTCTGTCTCCACAAGCTCCTCGGTGCACTACTCACCTTTTTCCCCTCGTTAATTCTATGATTCACCTCATCCTTCATATACCCATCTGCTGACACATCCACTCCCAAATATCTGAACACATTCACCTCAACCATACTCTCTCCCTCCAATCTGATATCCAATCTTCCGTTATCTAATTTTTTTTCTTTCCTATATTCACTTTTAATTTCCTTCTTTTACATACCTACGAAATTCATCCACCAACCTTTGCAACTTCTCTTCAGAATCCCCCAAAAGCACAGTGTCATCAGCAAAGAACAACTGTGACAACTCCCACTTTGTGTTAGATTCTTTATCTTTTAACCCCACACCTCTTGCCAACACCCGAGCATTCACTTCTCTTACAACTCCATCTATAAATATATTGAACAACCACGGTGACATCACACATCCCTGTCTAAGGCCTACTTTTACTGGGAAATAATATCCCTCTCGCCTACATACTCTAACCTGAGCCTCACTATCCTCGTAAAAACTTTTCACCGCTTTCAATAACCTACCTCCTATTCCATACATTTGCAACATCTGCCACATTGCCCTCCTATCCACCCAATCATATGCCTTTTCCAAATCCATAAATGCCACAAACACCTCTTTACCCTTATCTAAATATTTTCACCTAGTATATGTTTCACTGCAAACACTTGGTCTACACACCCCTACCCTTCCTCAAACCTCCCTGTTCATCTCCTATCCTGCTCTCTGTCTTACTCCTAATTCTTTCAATAATAACTCTACCATACACTTTACCAGGTATACTCAACAGACTTATTTTCTTTCTTTCAACAAATCAGCCGTTTCCCACCAAGGCGGGGTGGCCCAAAGAGAAAAACAAAAGTTTCTCTTTTTAACTTTAGTAATGTATACAGGAGAAGGGGTTACTAGCCCCTTGACTCAACAGACTTATTCCCCTATAATTTTTACACTCTTTTGTCCCCTTTGCCTTTATGCAAAGGAACTATGAATGCTCTCTGCCAATCCCTAGGTACCTTACCCTCTTCCATACATTTATTAAATAAAACACTAACCACTCTAAAACTATATCCCCACCTGCCTTTAACATTTCTATCTTTATCCCATCAATCCCAGCTGCTTTACCCCTTTCACTCTTCTCACTGCCTCACGAACTTCCCCCACACTCACAACTGGTTCTTCCTCACTCCTATAAGATGTTATTCCTCCTTGGCCTATACATGAAATCACAACTTCCCTATCTTCATGATCATTATACACCAATATACGGAAGAAATAAAGCTGGTTTCATTTGTTGAATGTATGAGAAGCTTTGTATATAAACTATAGTATTTTGTATGAAGGTATCTTACTAGAACAAACTTGTAACATTGTAATCTTTCAATTTGTTAAGTCATGATCTTAAGATTGAAATTTTGTCCATATTGTCAGCAGCACATACATTTTTTTTTTTTCAACAAACTGGCCATATCCCACCAAGGCAGTATGACCCAAAAAGAAAGAAAGACTTTCACCATCATTCACACACAATCACTGTCTTAGCAGAGGTGCTCAAATGCAACAGTTTATATGTCACTCCAAAGAGCCAATATCCCAAACCTCTCCTTTATAGTGCAGGCACTGTACTTCCCACCTTCAGGACTCATCCGGCTAATAGGTTTTCCTGAATTCCTTCACAAAATATTACCCTGCTCACACTCCAACACCTCGTCAGGTCCCAAAAACCATTCATCTCCATTCACTCCTATCTAACATGCTCACACATGCCTGCTGCATGTCCAAGCCCCTTGTACACACAACCTATTTCACCCTCCCTCCATCCTTAACTAGGACGTCCCATACCCCTTCTCCCCTCCACTACAGATTTATACACCCTCCAAGTCATCCTATTTTGCTCTATCCTCTCTAAATGACCAAACCCCTTCAACAACCCTTCTTCAGCCCTCTGAATAATACTTTTAGTAACTCCACACCTCCTAATATCCACACTATGAATTCTCTGCATAATATTTACACCACACACTGCACTTAGACACATCTCCACTGCCTCCAGCCTCCTCCTTGCTGCAGTATTTACCACCCTTGCTTCACACCCATGTAAGATTGTTGGTACCACTATAATCTCGTACACTCCCCTCATTTCCTCCAAGGATAACGTTTGTTTCCCCAGATACCCCAATGCACCACTAACTTTTTTTCCTTCATCAGTTCTATGGTTAACCTCGTCCTTCATAAGCCATCCGCTGACAAATCTGTTCCCAAATATCTAAACACATTCACTTCTTCCATACTACCTCCCTCCAATGTGATATCCAATTTTTCTTTACCTAACTCGTTTGATACCCTCATCACCCTACTCTTATCTATGTTCACTTTCAACTTTCTTCCTTTAAACACCCTCCCAAACTCGTCCACTACCTTTGCAACTCCTCTTTAGAATCTCCCAAAAGTATGGTATCATCAACAAAAAGTAATGGTGTCAACTCCCAATTTGTATTTGATTCCCCATAATTTAATCCCACCCTCTCCCCAACACTAGCATTTACAGTACTTCTTTTACAACCCCATCTATAAACATGTTAAACAACCATGGTGACATTACACATCCCTGTCTAAGGCCTAATCTATTCTCCCTCTCTCCTACACACCCTAACCTGAGCATCACTCTCCTCATAAAATCTCTTTACAGCATTTAGTAACTTACTACATATTCCATACACTTGCAGCATCTGCCACATTGCTCTCCTATCCACCCTATCATATGCCTTTTCTAAATCCATAAACGCAATGAAAACTTCGGTACCTTTATCTAAATATTGTTCACTTATATGCTTCAATGTAAACACTTGGTCTACACATCCCCTACCCATTCTAAAGCCTCCTTCTTCATTTGCAATCCTGCTCTCTCTTACCTCTAATTCTTTCAATAATAACCCTACCATACACTTTACCTGGTATACTCAGTTGTCTTATTCCCCTAGAATTTTTACAATCTCTTTTGTCCCCCTTCCCTTTACATAAAGGAACTATACATGCTCTCTGCCAATCTCTAGGTACCTACCCCTCTTTCATACATTTATTGCACAAAAGTACCAACCACTCCAAAACTATATCCCCCTTTCCCTGCTTTTAATATTTCTCTCATGATCCAATCAATTCCAGCTGCTTTACCCCCTTCCATTTTACCTAATGCTTCACACCCCTTCCCCACACTCGCATCCGGCTCTTCTTCACTCCTGAAAGATGTTGTACCTCCCTGGCCAATACATGAAATTAGTACCTCCCTCTCTTCATCAATATTTAACAGTTCCTCAAGATATTTCTGCCATCTTCCCAATACCTCCAATTCCCCATCTACTAACTTCCCTATTCTGTTTCTTAACTTATTTATCTTGCTCCAAATTTTTTTCTTCTTCTCAGCAAAATTTGTTGACAGTGCCTCACCCACTATCATTTGCTCTCCTTTTGCACTTCCTCACCACTCTCTTCTCTTTTACTCTGCATATACTCCACCCTTCTTATATCGCTTCTGCTTTGTAAAAATCTCTCATAAGCAACCTTTTTCTCTTTTATCACACCTTTACCTCATCATTCCACCAATCACTCCTCTTTCCTCCTGCACCCACCCTCCTATAGCCACAAACTTCTGCCCCGCATTCTAACACTGCATTTTTAAAACTATCCCACCCCTCTTCAATCCCCACACTATCTATACCCTCACTAGCCCATGTTTCTCCATGCTTATATTTCACCCAAACTTCCTCCTCCCTTGGTTTATAAACTTTCACCTCTCTCTCTCTCTTACTTGCTGTTGCCATTTTCCTTTTGCCCCATCTTTCTCTTACTCTAACTGTAGCTACAACTAAATAATCCAATACAGTGGACCCCCGGATTACGATGGCGTCGGATTACGCTAAATTCGGTTAGCGATACATTTTTCCGTAAAAATATTGGCTCAGTTTACGATGATCCACTTGGAATATGCTATTCGTCTTGGACGCGTACACATACTCTGGGACAGCAGTGTGCATTGTTTACCAGCGAGTGAGCGCCACCGCCGCCACCCACGCATTCATACCATACATTTTGTCATTTTTCCATTGTTTTTAGTGCCATGGGTCCAAAGAAAGCTCCTAGGTGCCAGCCCTGTGGTAAAGAATGTCAGAAATACGGTAGAACTGAAGGAGATCATTGCACAGTGGACTGATGTACAAGACTTTATGGATGAATATCACCCTAACAAAGCTGTTGCAGGCCGTGCTGGCAACATGTACAATGACAATGTGGTGTCCCATTTCAGGGATGTTTTAAAGAAACGCCAGACACAGAGCTCCCTGGACAGATTTTTGGTTAGAGAGGGGTCCAGTGACTCAACCTGGTCCTAGTGGCATTAAAAGAAAAAGGCCAGTAACCCCAGAAAAGAACTTGGTACCTGCAGTGTTAATGGAAGGGGATTCCCCTTCCAAACACTAGCATACTACTCCTTCCTGCCCCCTCCTTCCTTCTTCCACACATCAACAACTCTTCAATAAAGGTAAGTGTGAAGTTAATACACTGTTGTATGTATTACTTGTAATTTATATATACATGTACTGTGTAAGTTTATGTGCAAAAAATATTCATTTTAATACTTTTGGGTGCCTGAAACGGATTAATTGAATTTCTATTATTTCTTAAGGGGAAAATAGATTCGGATTACGATATTTTCGGTTTACGCTAAGCCCTCTGGAACGGATTAATATCGTAATCCGGGGGTCCACTGTATATCTGTTGCCCCTCTATAAACATGCACATATTGAAGTCTGCCCATCAATGTTTTATCCACCAATACATAATCTAACAAACTACTTTCATTATGTGCTATATCATATATCTTGTATACTTATTTATTCTCTGTTTCTTAAAAGATGTACAGTGGTACCTCGAGTTACGATGGTCCCCAAAATTGCCCTTTTATGTAAGTTTATTTTTTTAAATGCTTTTGTAGGTATATTTTTGGGGGTGTAAAAGGACTAGTCTATTTTACATTATTCCTTATGGGGATAAATTCGTTTGGTAATGGCACTTGAACAGCATTCTCGAACGAAAAAATATCGTAACTCGAGGTACTACTGTATTACTTATTACCAAGGCGGGTGAAATTACTGACCTTGAAAATGTGCAGAGAACCTTCACTGCACGCATAAGTGCGATAAACCACCTCAACTACTGGGAACGCTTGAAGTTCCTAAACCTGTACTCTCTAGAACGCAGGCGGGAGAGATACATTATTATATACACATGGAAAATTCTCAAGGGCTTAGTACCAAACTTGCACACAAAAATCACTCCCTACGAAAGCAAAAGACTCAGCAGGCTATGTAACATCCCCCCAATGAAGAACAGGGGTGCCACTAGCACGTTGAGGGACAACACAATAAGTGTCAGGGGCCCAAGATTGTTCAACTGCCTCCCAGCATACATCAGGGGGATTACCAACAAACCCCTGGTTGTCTTCAAGCAGGCACTGGACAGGCACCTCAAGTCGGTACCTGATCAGCCGGGCTGTGGTTCATACGATGGACTGCGTGCGGCCAGCAGTAACAGCCTGGTTGATCAGGCTCTGGTCCAACAGGAGGCCTGGTCACAGACCGGGCCGCGGGGGCGTTGACCCCTGGAATTCTCTCCAGGTAGACTCCAGGTATACATAGTTCAATTAAAGACCCCCATTTTCATTTACCCCTGGCACCCCAAACTTACCTACTACTACCTCCACAACAGTTTTACCCACTTTAGCATTTAGGTCTCCCACCACAAGTACTCTCTTGGTTCAAAACTCCCCATGCACTCACTCAACATCTCCCAAAATCTCTCCCCCCTCTACACATCTCTTTTCTCCAGGTGCATAAACACCTACAATAACCCACTTTTCACATCTGGCCCTTATTTTACTCCACAAAATCCTTGAATTTATACATTTATATTCCCTCTTTTCCTGCCATAACTGATCCTTCAAAATTATTGCTACTCCTTCCTTAGCTCTAACTCTATTAGAAACCCCTGACCTAATCCCATTTATTTCTCCCCACTGAAACTCTCCTACCCACTTCACCTGTGTTTCGCTTAGATCCAGGACATCCAGCTTCTTTTCATTCATAACATCCATAATCATCTCTTTCTTATCATTCGCACTACATCCACGCACATTCAGACATCCTACTTTGATGGTTTTCTTCTTAGTTTTAGTAAGCTGTACGGGAGAAGGGGTTACTAGCCCATTGCTCCCGGCATTTTAGTTGACTTTTACAACACACATGGCTTATGGAGGAAAGATTCTTATTCCACTTCCCTGTGGATATGAAAGGAAAAGTAGTAAGAACAAGAACTATAAAGATAAAATCAAAGAAAACTCAGATGAGTGTGTATACATAAACATGTAGTACAGTGGTACCTCTACTTACGAGCAGCTCAAAACTCAAACAGTTATGTAAGTGTATTTTTGTAGGCGCTTTTTCGTAAGTAGAGGTACGACTGTATATGCATGTAGTATAGTGTGACCTAAGTGTAAGTAGGAGTAGCAAGATGTACCTGAAATCTTGCATGGTTTTTGAGACAGAAAAAATACACCAGCAATCCTACCATCATGTAAAACACTTACAGGCTTCCATTCTACACTCATTTGGCAGGACGGTAGTACGTACTTACCTCCCTCGGCGATTGCTGTCTACCAACTTACTATTACTAAAAAATTTATTTCCCTTTCACTCCAGTGATTTGATCTCCAGACTTGAGTGATGAGAGGGATGACTACCAACAGATGATGTTCCTGAAGTAAGGGGGCATCTATGATTAAGCAACATTTAGAGAAGTTTACACTTTGCACTAGTGGTGTTGGTTTAAGGAAGAGGGATGTCAGTATTTTTTTTTTCTCCAACAAGTCGGCCGTCTCCCACCGAGGCAGGGTGACCCAAAAAGATGCAGTATACAAATTCGGGATGGAAAGAGAAAACTCAAGATATGTAAGAAAGAGAGTGATGATTACCAGCCTGGCTGGTCGGTACCTGACCAGCCAGGCTGTGGTTCGTACGTTGGACTGTGTGCGGCCAGCAGTAACAGCCTGGTTAATCAGGCTCTGATCCACCATGAGGCCTGGTCTCAGATTGGGCCACGGGGGCGTTGACCCCCGTAATCCTCTCCAGGTAAACTTCAGGTTAGCATAAGAATGTAAGGAGAGACCCTTTTTGTGTAGGAAAAGTACCATATTCTCTTTATGCAACATAAAACAACTAACTACTGTAATTTTATTCATGACAGGTTATCTTCCAAGAGATAGAAAAATACATGGAGACTTGCACATTAAATAACATCAAAGTGGTATTGACCAAGAGAGAATGTCATAAGTTAGATGGCCATGTGTACCATTCCTATGATATTTCTGGTCACTCTTACCTTATGACTTACTGTGTTCTCATAATGATGGAAGAAAGCAAAGAAATTCTATACTTCCTTTGCCTTGGAAGAGTTCTGCATGAAGCACCACCACTAAATACATTTGAGAAGATTAGTTGTCCCAAGCTTGAGGAGAAAGAAATCAAGATATTGCAACCAAGATTTGCCATAATGTCTCCATTGATTGTTCTTAGTTTTGTGTGTGTGTGTCTTCTGTGCCTCCTCTGGGATTTTATGTATATTATAACCACCATTTATTACCATACTTTTTCAGAAAAGGTAATTGGCACAATGCTTGCATGTATTATGTGGTATTTACTATATAGACAACTATTTGTATATATTTTTAAATATAAATTTTTCCTTTCTTAGTACATGTACTTAAAAGCATTTTGCCTGTTTTCTATTTAATTTAAATAACCAGGCGTAATTTAGTTTCATATGAAAGGATTTTGCTTAATATAGACATTTCTATTTTTTAACTAAGGACAACCATATATATGGTTATATATTTCCTAAACAAGCCAAGTTCATAGTATGTATTTATTTTTGTATAACTGACAACCATTTTGAACATTATAATATTTAATTAATATTAAACAATAGGAATAACCTACTGTATATTAGATGTAAAATTTGTTAAGGCTAGGCTATTTTTCTAAGCCAGTTTTGGTGTACAGTTAAATAATGGCATGCCATTTCATTTGTGTGAATGTACTGTATCAGTATATGAAATCTTTTTTTAATTCTAAAAGACAGTTTTTCTTGGTTGACTGATTTGGCTTATTAGGCGGATTATTATTATTATAATCAAGGGGGAAGCGCTAAACCCATAGGATTATACAGCGCCTGTGGAGGGGGGATGTGGAAATATTAAGGCTTAATTCAGGGAACTGGAGCACAGATCCAATTCCTTAGATCAAGAGCCCCCTCACCAACATCAATTATTAGACAGAACATAGAGAGAAATGACAGCCTTGATGGGCACAGCACATGACTGGATCAGGGTATTGTAAAGTTATTGAAGTGCAGTGGACCCTCGGTTTTCATTGAAAATTCTTTCCAGAAGGCTGCTCGAGTGCCGTTACCGAATGAATTTGTTCCCATAAGGACAAATGTAAATTAATTAGTCGTTTCAAACCCCCAAAAATACACTTACAAAAGCTCTTACAAAAATACACTTACATAATTGTTCGAGTTTGAAGCATCATGAACACCGGGGGTCCACTGAATATTGTATCTGCAATGTCATTAGGCTAGTTCTGAGTTTAGTCCCTGTATTACTATTGTACTGTACTTGATTTTCAGTCTTAAATTCTTGTTGCATTTTACACTAACTCTTCCCCCCCTTCCTCACTCACACACTGTTACACACACACACACTTCTCTGTCTGTCTCTCTCTCTCTCACACACACACACACTTCTCTGTCTGTCTCTCTCTCACACACACATACACACACATATATTTTATACAGTTATTCATTTTCACATCTTGAAAGTTTTCCCATGTGAAATATATTATGTACTATTATAACCACAAACAGAATTGTTACTATTTCACATTGTATATTTTTGTATCTACTATATTGAAAAAATGCTGTTAAAAAAAATGCATGATTTGAAAATCTTCATATGCCAGAATGCCATTGCTATAAAAACTAACAACACTGTTCAACAAATAAAAATTATTTTAGAACATAATCTCTTTAATTTAGTTGTCCACTCACAAAAAATTGTAAATGTTGCTCCATATCAATTATACTATGAAACATAATATACGGATAGTGAAATATAAAATGCCAATACTTTTTTATAAATTTAAATACAAATGCCACCCTGCCTTAGTATGAGATGGCTGACATGTTTAAGAAGTATTTAAATAACAAAATGTTTTTTAATATTTGTTTCTTAAGGTTTGTCTACCTGCAGGAAAGTGCTGGCAACCTAGCGTGGGTTCCTTTACCACATTTTCTCCATTGCATTACTGCAAAATTGCAGCACATTTTCAACTAACATTCCGTAAAATTCAACTAACAGTGCCACTTATGGGGAAAAAAAATTGGAGCGCTGAGAGGTGGACCGCGGGATTTCAGATCTGTTTTTGTGATTAACTTAGTTGATTCCTGCATACCAGTTAATGCATGCAGTGTTTACATTTTTTTTTTATTATTATTAACACATAGGCCATTTCCCACCAAGGCAGGGTGGCCTGACAAAGAAAAACTTTCATCATCATTCACTCCATCACTGTCTTGCCAGAGGCATGCTTACACTACAGCTACAAAACTGCAACATTAACTTGGGATCTTAATACAGGAAATTCTTCACTTGCCCAACCCTTGGGCATGACCTACTTCCACATTGGACAAATGTCGGTATTGTATACCACTCTTGTACAAATGTGACACCACCTACGACTTCTGCACCTCCTGCCTACGGTATATAAGCTGCTTCCTAGCACATATGCAGTATTCTGTTCAAGATTGATGGACTGACAACATCGACTCAAGGTTGAGGGATTGACCACCTCAAACTCCTCCTGTTCTTCACGATTCTCCTTTGTATTGGGACTGATGAAGCCACTGTGTGGCGAAACGTTTCCTCAATAAAGATACCCAAGTGTTGCATATGTCTAATTTATCAACTTGTCGGTTCTCTGAACCATTCATTTACATTACATGTTGCATTACATGTTGCAGAATCGTCACGTCTGTACAAGTGGAAAGATACAACTGTAGGAAAATGTGTATTACTTGCCACAGTAATGCTTATGCCACATATCTACAAGTACAGTACGTATAGCACAATGTGACTTTTTTTTGGGTTATCCTAGGTAGTTTACACTATGTATGATTACTTAAGTGTACCTGTGCCTAAATGAACTTAGTCCTTGATTCTGTTTAAGGGATGCCTGTCCTTCAAGAAATATATACCAAGCAAACGTAATTGCTTGAATGACGGAACAAAATTAAGGACTAAGTTTATTTAGGCACAGGTACACAAAAGTACAGTTATCATACATAGTGTAAATTACCTAGGATAACCCAAAAAAGTCAAAGTGCTATACTGTACTTGTAGATATAAGGCATAAGCATTACTGTGGCAAGTAATACACATTTCAACCACAGTTATATGTTTCCACTTTTTTAGACGTGATGATTCTACAACACGTGTCTGTGTCTGTTCAATATATTCTGTTGGACTGCCCCCACTATCAACGAGCACGCAGAATTTACCTCCAATGGCGTCTTCGCTCTGAGGCCCTTTCTTTACCTTCCCTTTTTGATGATGGACCCTCCTTTAATCCTGACTCTCTCGTTGACTTTTTGACAGAAACTGACTTACTACACAAACTCTGAAGATTATACCTCTAGCACCTCCCTCAGTCCCTTCTACCTCGATCTCTTGCTACCCTCTATCCCTGCACTATCCACTGTCCTACTGCACTCCATACCCTACTAATCATCCACCTCCCTCTTACAATCCATTCTCCCTGCATCCTGTCCTGACCAGCGCGCTGTATGGCCCCTGTGGTTTAGCGCTTCTTTTGATTATAATAATAATAATGCAAGACTCCAAGCAGACATCAACCAAATCTTTAAATGGGCTGCAGAAAACAATATGAAGTTGAATGATGAGAAGTTTCAATTTCTCCGATATGGAAAACGTGTGGAAATTAAAATCTCATCGGAGTATAAAACAAATTCCAACCACACAATAGAGCGAAAAACTAACGTCAAAGACCTGGGAGTGATCATGACAGAGGATCTCACTTTCAAGGACCATAACACTAGCAATTGCATCTGCCAGAAAAATGACAGGATGGATAATGAGAACCTTCAAAACCAGGGATGCCAAGCCCTTGTTGACACTTTTCAGGTTGCTTGTTCTCTCTAGGCTGGAATATTGCTGCACACTAACTGCACCTTTCAAGGCAGGTAAAATTGCTGACCTAGAAAGTGTACAGAGAACCTTCACGGCACGCATAACTGCAATAAACCACCTCAATTACTGGGAACGCTTGAAGTTCCTAAACCTGTACTCCCTGGAACGCAGGCGGGATAGATACGTTATTATATACACTTGGAAAATCCTAAAGGGATTAGTACCAAACTTGCACACGAGTGTCACTCCCTACAAAAGCAAAAGACTCGGCAGACGATGTAACATCCCCCCAATGAAAAGCAAGGGTGCCACTAGCACGTTGAGAGACAACACCATAAGTGTCAGGGTGTCAGGGGCCCAAGACTGTTCAACTGCCTCCCAGCATACATAAGGGGATTACCAATAGACCCCGGCTGTCATCAAGCAGGCACCTAAAGTCAGTGCCTGACCAGCCAGGCTGTGGTTCGTGCGTTGGACTGCATGCAGCCAGCAGTAACAGCCTGGTTGATCAGGCTCTGATCCAACATGAGGCCTGGTCACAGACCGGGCCGCAGGGGCGTTGACCCCTGGAACTCTCTCCAGGTATACCGGTTCGTATATATGTCTCATACAAGTCTCAGATGTGTTTGTGATTAATGTAGTTGATTCTGAATATCACTCCTAAAAATATCTGCATGGAGGACTGCTCATAAACTCTTAATATTGACAAAAAAATTTACATGATGTTTAGGAACAGAGTTGCAAATGTCCAACTAAATTTAATGATCAACGATTCTTCCACTGGAAGATGAACTGAGGGAAAAATTCTTAGGTCAGCACCTTGGCCAACTTAAATTTAATACCCACATCCAGCACACAACAAAGAAGGTCGGGTTTAGCGCTCACCCTTGATTAATAATAATAATAATAATAATAATAACAAAGGTCTCCAAAACAGTACGCATCCTCAAACATCACTACTTACATTGCACTCTACTCACTACCCTACCTGACCGGTATTTGTGCCTGGGGATCTACTACGTCGAATCTCATCAAACCAATAAAATAACTAAACAAAGCCGCTAGAATAATGATTTTTCATTCCATTGCCAGACACACACTCCTCCACTCTTCAAAAGTTTAAACTTGCTCAATATACAGAGTATGCACTCATAATGCTATGCTTATTGTATATATAGGACAATCAATTCCAATATAAACCCTCTTCTGAAACTCTTCCTTGATAGCTGCAAAAAACTCTCAGGCAACACAAGACACCAGAACCTCTTTGATGTATTCCCCCTTTCTGAGTCCGACTCAACCTGTGTAAAAAATGCGCCTAAAAGGCCCTAAAATCTGGAATGCCATGCCTGAAGCCTCTAAAGGTCCTCTATCTGTCAAACGCTTCAAAGCTATTGGTTAATTAAAAAGCATGTTATCTCCTTAGTATAATCCAGACAGCAATTCGCTAGTCAATACCTGTCCTCATCCACTTATGTTTCTGTTCTTACAGCCTTCCTTTAACTCCTATATATAATTGGTAACATATACTGTCCCATTAGACTTGTATTGTAATTTAAGTAACTTGTAATTTCACTATTGTGCATAGTGTACAGAATAAACTAACT
Source organism: Cherax destructor (assembly GCA_009830355.1). NCBI lineage: Eukaryota > Metazoa > Arthropoda > Malacostraca > Decapoda > Parastacidae > Cherax > Cherax destructor. The sequence goes on along the minus strand of WNWK01010702.1, from coordinate 34,925 downwards.
TCTCAGGCGGCACAACTAAAACTAACTGATGAATGGTGCCCCTCCTGCAAAGTGCCCAGCGAGCAGAATAAGATGGACATGCGTCCCACAGAGTTAAGTAAGTTTAATATCTTTATTATGCACCCCAAACCCATCCTGCGAGCGGTAGTCAAAGGATTAGAGGTACCTAATGGGCCCAGGGACTGGGCCCCAAAATTTTGATAGCTGAACAAGTTACAAATGCAATGAACCATTCACACATCCACACCTGATAACAATTGCAATGAGTTATTAATGCAAATATTAATTTTATTTACAGTGAGCAAAGTCAGGGTACTTTTCCAGAATGATTTGTAATATACCCCTGCAGATAAAATACTTTGATATATCTTGTACATTTCTGAGAGAGCTGTCTCTGTATTCAATAATTTTATCGCACTCCAGTACATAATGACGCAAGGTGTGACAATAGTCCATCTGGCAAAGTTTACGTTTCGTTTCGTCTACATCTGGTGGTGGTGATTTAACCTCCTAAAGATACTTATAACCCAGCCGGAGCCAGGCAGTAGTGACATCCAAGAGTCTGTTTATTTTGTTGGATGCACCAGAGACATGTGGCTTCTCCTGCATGATAAAATGATAATAAATAGACTGACTGGTGTCAGTCTCCCTCAGTCTTAATAAAGTTCACTTGAAGTTCTTTTCGTATTATTATTCTCAAACTGCTAACTGACAAGCCAAGATTGTAATCTACTCTCTCTTTGAAAGCATATAACTTAGCCAATTCATCAGTTCTATCATGCATCTGAAGACCCCTCAATGAAGGTTCCTTGTTGCTGGTGAGGGGCTCTTGATCTAGGAAATTGAATCTGTGCTCTAGTTCCACTGAATTAAACCTGAATACCTTCCACATCCCCCCACAGGCGCTGTATAATCATACGGGTTTAGCGCTTCCCCCTTGATTACACTTGTCTGCATTTGGAATGTTTTTAATTTTTATTTTTATTCATGGTTGCGATCTTACATATTCTTGGGCTGCTGATTGTAAATATCTAAACCATTTTGCTCTATCACGTAAGGATTTTGAATAAAATAAAAATTAATGATAATATAAAGTGTGAATTTTTAATAAATTGTTAATTTATTAAAATTAGGCAAGTAATCATGGAAAAGCACATTCTGTTAGTTTTAAGAACATATGAATTCCAAATCAGCATAAATAAAAAATGATTTTATTAAAAAAATATGCTCCTAATGGTTGGCCTACATATTGAATCAAAGGAAGGAGGACCGCATCTTCACACTCATTCTAGACCCAAGTTGTTGGAAACTTGAAATCAGGTCTTGGATCATTTTTCCAAATTCGGGGGAGCGCCTGTTTCCCAGGAAGTTGTGGACAATCTGCTTGAATGAAAACCAGGCACTCACCTCGACACCTGCTAATGCTTCATCAAAATGCCTGTCCTTCATCAGTTCCCAAATCTGAGGGCCAACAAAGATTCCTGCCTTTAGCTTGCCTTCACTTATACGAGGAAACTTTGACTCCAGGTACTTGAAAGCAGTTCCATTCTAGTTCAAGGACTTCACAAAATTTTTCATAAGCTCTAATTTGATGTGGAGTGGTAGCAGCAGAATTTTCTTGGGGTCAACTAGTAGCACAGTTTTAACGTTGTGATTTCCGGGTAAGAAGCTGGTTCTTGGTGGCCAGTCTTTTTGTTCATAGTGCTGGCTGTCTGCCCTACTATCCCAAAGACACAGAAAACAGGGATACTTGGTATATCTGCCTTGAAGACCTAGTAGGAGAGCAATAACTTTTAAATCACCACAAATGAGAAAATTGTGATTCTGGTACTTGATTGCAGATATTAGTGTTTTCATATTTGCGTAAGTTTCTGACATTTGGACACTGGCCAATTGGCACAGATGCAGCTGTGTTGCCATTGTAGAGGAATACAGCCTTTAAATTTCTTTTAGAAAATCAATGAAGAGTTTCCATTCATCTGCCTTGTATGACATCCCCATGTGTTCAATAAGGCCAGAAATATTTGAACAGAAAACTAAAGATTCCTCTTTGTCAAAGAACTGAGTGAATTCCGCTTCACGATGACGGTACCAAGCGAATGTTGTTCCAGGAGCTAGAAGCCTGCTTTCCTTCAGTCTAGAGAGAAGTAACTGCACTTTCTTTTGGTCTCTCACCAAGTCATTGAGCTCAACTTGGTTGAAGGGTTTGGGATCGTCATTTGTTGGTGGTTCATAGTCTACTTCCATCTAAGAATCACTGGTATCAGACTGATGAAATTTGCCATGTCTCAGGTGGCACAGGAATATCTTCAGAGTGTGGAACAGGCCTTATTGCTGAAGGAATATTTGGGTATATTATGCGATCTTTAGTCTTTTTGTTGAATCCAGCTACTTTAGTCATACAAAAGTAGCAGTCATCATGGTGGTTCATCTGCTCCCGCCATACTATTGGTACTCCAAAGGGCATGCATTTAAGTTTTCCAACTGACCACATTTGGACCTTACTGATGCAACTCTTGCAAGCTTTGTGTGGTGCAAATGGTTTGTCTTGGTCTCCAAGTTTGCAGCCAAAATAAGCAAAGTAGCAGGGCTTCAATAAATGTTCAAGATATGTCAAAGTATTTTATCCACAGTGGTATATTACAGACCATTCTGGAAAAATACCTGACTTTGCTCCCTGTAAATAAAGCATTGACACGTGTGTGTGTGTGTGTGTGTGTATGTACATGTGTGTATGTGTATGTGTGTATGTATATACATGTATGCGTGTGTATGTGTATATGTATATGTGTGTGTGTGTGACCCAACAATTAAAATTTGCACCAATAACTCATTACAGTTGTGGCTGGGTGTAGACTAATAGATTGCACATTGCTTTTGTAATTTGCATCATTAGTCTGTAATCCATGTACAGACAAGTAGCAGTAATTTTCTCTCATGATTCATTACCTTGTACTAGGAATTAATTACCATTGTACCTTGTTCAGCTATCAATTAACTTTGGGGCCCAAGTCTCTGGACCCTATATATACCTCTGTAATCATGCAAATACCTTTTAATGGTATGATTGTCAGAATCTGAAGTTCATTACCTTTGTAACTTGCTCAGCATCAAACTTTGAGGTCCAGTCCCTGGACCCATTATGTACCTCTGTAATCTTTTGACTACCGCCCACAGGATGGGTATGGGGTGCATAATAAAGATATCAAACTAACTTCAATAAATGAGTAATGTTGCTCCAGGAATCTGAAGGGGTGAATTGCCCGCAGACAGCAAAATATGTCTGGTGAATTTATGCAGCCTCTAGACATATTAATAATCTGAAAATAAAGAAAAATATATTAGATTTAACATTTAATTCAACATAAGGTAAGCATTTTAATTGGTAATATACTACTTTCTCATCTACTTATGTTATACGAAAAGAGAAAAGTAACTTTTCCGTATAACTTGACAACCTGATGAGACAGAGATGAATAAAAAAGACAGTGAATCACTATTTTCCATATATATACAGAAAAAGACACCATAGTGTCAATAAAAAAATAATGCAGACCAGTTTTATAATGATAATAATCTGAAGACCAATACCAGTGTCTGGCTTCTGACACAAGCATGCCACAGTTTATACTTAAGGACCCCAATAATAATAAGACATTCCTCGTCTTCGATAAGAGATGACGCACTGATTTTCTTTTGGATTATCCTAGGTGGCTAAACCTCCGAGTTAAAAATGCGAACAAAATCTTATCTTTTGAATTTTAAATGCCCAATTATCAGCTGACTTTAAACATGAGCTCCCTTGAGGTTTGTTTACAGGCAAACAATGCCATCTGTTGAGAAGGAAAGTAACTATGTTGTGTATCAGGTGGACGCTGATAATGTAGTCTAATCAACTGACATGTAGTGTGGAAACTGTAATGTGTCAGGTGTTCAAAATGGTCTCAGGGTCTTGCTTAAACAATAATAGTATGGATACGTACAAATTGCTGGACTTGTCCGGCTCAGACTCTGAAAATGAAGTCATACACTTTGCTCCAATGCCAGACAACCCTCCACCCCAGAGAAAGAAGCGATTAAAAAGGTATATTATACAGGTTTATTGATCCATAAGTAAGTTTATTCAGGTATACACAAATACAGTTACATAGATTGTCATACATAGCAGCATATTTGTAGAGAACCTAAGATAGCCCTAAAAAAGTCAGATTGACTTATTTCCACTGGGGTCTTTTTATTTCCATTGGGGTCCATATGAAGTTAAGAGTACAGGAGGGCCCCGCTTATACAGCAGGTTAGTTTTCGGGCAACCACTAAGTGAAAATTGCTGTAAAGTGAATCAGCTTTTTTTTTCACTTGCAAGTACATATAAAAGACTGATAATATATGATAGTGTAAACATGTTAAGTAAGCAATATAGCCAGGCCTAAAAAATGCATATACAGTACACATATTACTTACCTTAATATATGTTCGTCCATAGCTTACAGTGAGTGGTGAATATATTTATTGTAGGAAGTATGAATAAATGAAGAATGGGTATAATTAAAAACAGCTGTATTAGTGAGACAATGTAAAGTGAAACACTAAATAGGGGCCGCTCCTGTTCTATTAGCTTTATTGTAAACACATGCATTGTTGTCCTGGCTTTATTATTATTATTATTATTATTATTATTATTAATTATAATCATAGCTAAGCGCTAAACACACAAGGTAGGGTGTGTTGAAGGTTTAATACGCTTGATTCGAGACTAGCGAGGGTAGAGAGTATAACAGAAGTAGAGTTAGTAAGGGCAGTGTGAAGTGCTAAAGGAAGTATATTATATTATTATTATTATAATCAAAACTAAATGCTAAACCTGCAAGGGTTTAAATTTCTGCTTAAATTTCTGCTTACCAGAACTCCTTCATCTTCTGGATTCATTATTATTATAATCAAAACTAATTGCTAAACCCACCAGGATCATACAGTGCTGATCTTTTGCATTCGGCTTTCCGAAAATTTACATTATCATATAAATCAAAGTTATTTTCTACTTTGAACTTCATCTGCTAATTTCCTTGCTACTAAGACATCATCTCCAGGTCATCCTGTAGCTTTCTAGTCTCATCAGAAATTATCCGGCTGCCTATTTTAGTGCCACTGGCATACTTATGTCTGTATTTATTCCCTCATGTGGCTTGGTTGGAAATGCTCTTGCCTCAAACACAGTGTCCGTGATTCAATCTCTGGCATCTGTGGAAATATTGGGCAAGTTTCCTTTCACCTGACGTTCCTGTTCACCTAGCAGTAAGTAGATACCTGGGTGTTAGTCGACTGGCGTGAGTTGCATCCTGGGAAATAAGCTTGAAGGACCCCAATGGAAATAAGACAGAGTCCTCAATGAAGCACTGACTTTTTTGGGTTATTCTGGGTGGCTAACTCTCTGGGTTAAAAATTCAAATAAATCTTACCTGTGTCATTTATGTAGACTGTAAACAAGGATCCCAATACTGACTCCTGTATACAACAGGGATCCAAATACTGACCCCTGTGAACAACAAGGATCCCAATACCGACCCCCTGCATTATGCCACCTGTAACCAGTCCCCATTCTAATGTCTTCTCATTTATGCACAGTCTGTTGCCTGTGTCAGTCATACCTCAACCTGGGAAACAATTTCTCTTCCTGTACCATGTGCCACTGCTTGCCTAATCAGTCTCCTGTGTGAAACTATCAAATGCTTTACAGAAGTCCATATATACAATATTGTATACTTCATCTTGGCCTACCATTTTCAGTACATTAGTAGAAAAAAATGTTAGCAAATTTGTAAAGCAAGAACTTCCCTTTGTAAAACCTTCCTGAGATTCATTGATCAAATAATTTATTTCAGAATGATTTTGAATTATATCTCCAATTATTGATTTCATCAACTTTCCCACAATTAAGGTCAGGCTGACTTATGTATAATTTGAAACTAAGGGCCTATCTCCAAGTATGTAAATGGCTATCATAGTTGCCAGTTTTCACTTACCCAGTACAATATTCATTTATAATGACATGCTGAAGCAACTAGCTAATGGTTTGCTAAGGTCCTACTTGCATTCTTTTGAGCACCCTTGAAAACACCTCATCAGGGCTTGACTTGTTTGGATTCAATCTAATTGTCTGAGGACTGTGTCTCTAGTGACTGATCTTTCTTGTGTTAATTTTGTCCTTACTGATATAATTATAAATTTCTGGTATTTTGCTTGGTTCCTCTTGTGTAAAAACAGAAGAATCAAGTGTTGAAAATGGTACATATTTCTTTGTCACTAACAGTGAACTGCTGACTTAAGCTACATTTAGGTGAGCTTATCTTTTCCCATAATCATATTCCTACTTATCTGAAAGAAACCTCCTTGATTCTCTCACTTAAGTTTCATATTCTCTTTGCTGTTTTGACTTCTCTCAAGTGAAATGTATTACTATTCTTATTATTATTTTAATCATAACTATAATGGTCAGTAAAATGGCCATTTCCTCTTGATTAACCAGTAAATGCCACTTTTTTTACCCAAGAGATGTTTTAGTCTATTGTTTATTCATTTTGGGTCATTTATGCTTGATATAAATTTTCTTTTAGGAATACATGCAGCTTGGGCAGTTTGTACAACACTTTGGAAAAAGTCATAATGGCATCTGTCACCACTGCCTCTTCAGTTCCCCTCACAATAATCCATAATCAGGTTACCCATCTATTCAATACAAATATAAATTTTTATTTCTGTGTACGTATATTATATACTAGTGTGAGATTTACATGTTATAAAATATTGTTAAGTACAAAGAGAGCCACTAACATGCCTGAGCATTTTGGCCAGACTAATTGTAATGTTTACAGACTACTTGAAACTAGACATAGGTTATGGAGTGTTAAATTTTAATTAATCATTATTTTACATTATTACAAAAGAGAGGTAGCCAAAAATTTTATAATTATTAAGATTTATAGTAGAAGGTAGCAAGAAACAAATAAAAGTACAGTGGTACCCCGAGTTACGTACAGCTCCCAACTCGAACAATTATGTAAGTGTATTATTGTAAGTGCTTTTGTAAGTGTATTTTTGGGGGTCTGAAACAGACTAATCTAATTTGCATTATTCCTTATGGGAACAAATTCGTTCAGTAACGGCACTTGAACAGACTTCTGGAACGAATTACAGTATGGCGAAACTCGGGGTACCACTGTATATTAAAATTACGTAGTACAATTTGCAATATTACAATTTTAAGTGTGTATTACTATTTTAGATTGATTTAGTGGTCTTGAGTTAGTAGGGATTGCTTGAGTAGTTTTAACCTGGTTAAATGATTACAGGTACATATAGTAAAGTGTTGGTTTAGTTAAGTTTGGGAGATAAGATGAGTTTTTAATTAAAGCCGTAAATTGATTGACAGGCAGTGGACATTTTGCTAGTTCAGGCAATGAATTCCAGATCTTAGGACCTCTTTATGTGCATTAACATTTTTGCATAGAGTGAGACGGACACGAGGGATGTCGATGTTGAATGTTTTGTGTCTGTATGTCCTGTTGTAGCTGTCAAGAAGTTTGAAAGGAAGGTTTTGTTAAGTTGTTTTCCCTTCTTGGGTGGTACGGTTCTCACTACATGCTCTAGTGTGGGGTAGCTTAAATCAAGCCTCATGAAGTCTAGGGGAATACTTACATTCATGGTTAGTCATGCTCAGTCTCTGAAATGTTTTCGCCAATCCTCTCAACAGGTTATTTAAACTATGTACAGTGGTACCTCGGTTAACAATATTTTTTCGTTCCAGAATGCTGTTCAAGTGCCATTACCAAATGAATTTATCCCCATAAGGAATAATGTAAAATAGACAATCCTTTTAAACCCCCAAAAATACACTTACAAAAGCATTTAAAAAAATAAACTTACATAAAAGGGCGAGTTTGGGGACCATCATTAACCGAGGTACCACTGTATTACAAAAATAGGAATACAGTGGAACCCCGGTTAACAAAAAAAATTCATTGCAGAAGCCTGCTCAAGTGCCATTACCGAACGAATTTACTTCCTTAAGAAAAAATGTCATTTAGGTTAGTCTATTTCAGACCCCCAAAAATACACTTCCACAAGCACTTACAATATTATACTTACATAATTGCACGATTTCCGGGGTTTTCGTTAACCGGGATTCCACTGTATATTTAAATAGGTTTGTTCAGAGTATACAAGTTAAGCATTTTCCTATTCATAACAAAGGATGCACACACCCTAAGCTGAGGCCAGCCAGTACAATCACATGGTTGCATCTGAGACAAGTACAGTGGACCCCCGGATTACGTACTGCTCCAAACTCGAACAATTATGTAAGTGTATTTTTGTAAGTGCTTTTGTAAGTGTAATTTTGGGGGTCTAAAAGGACTAATCTAATTTACATTATTCCTTATGGGAACAAATTCGTTCGGTAACGGCACTTGAATAGCATTCTGGAACGAAATAATGACGAAATCCGGGGGTCCACTGTACATACTTCTCCTTTCTTCCTAGTGGCCTTACCGTGTTTTGACACACTGTAGCCACTCTGGGTATAATTCACAACCTCAAAAGAAACTAAGTACAGTGGACCCTCGGTTTTCGTTCACCTCCAAAATCGAACAATTATGTAAGTGTATTTTTGAAGGAGCTTTTGTAAGTGTATTTTTGCGGGTCTGAAACGACTAATTAATTTACATTTGTCGTTATGGGAACAAATTCGTTCGGTAACGGCACTCGAACAGCATTCTGGAAAGAATTTTCAACGAAAACCGAGGGTCCACTGTACAAATCTTACCTCCTGGGCACTTACATCTTGCCCATAAGTGATAGTGGGAGAGGAGGTCCTCCCATGTTGGCACCACAACCACAAGTGAGAGAGAACCAGCTAACTTCTTACCCACCTACACAACAACAAAAGAACATTGACATGCCCAATTCTTTAGCTACTACAATAACTAATACAAACTTTATAGTCTCTTATTTTAATTGTGTGTTATAGTAGAACCTCTTTATATTGAAATACAGGCTGACTCAACTAGCCTCTCTTACATGAGAGTGTACAGTTCTCATGACAGAATTAAGGCAGTTTTGACCCCAGCAGTTTAATATAATTAGGTATTTCAAATAATGAGTAGCTGCTACTTAGTTGCATAAATACGTACATGTTGGGTCTTATGGCTCCATAACAGGTTTATATTGGAGTTTAATGTTTATATATATATATATATATATATATATATATACAGTGGTACCCCGGTTTACGATATTTTTTCATTCCAGAATGCTGTTCAAGTGCCATTACCAAACGAATTTATCTCCTTAAGAAATGTTGTAAAATAGACTAGTCCTTTTAGACCCCCAAAATTACACTTACAAAAGCATTTAAAAAAATAAACTTACATAAAAGGGTGAGTTTGGGGACCATCGTAAACCGGGGTACCACTGTATATATATATATATATATATATATATATATATATACACATATATATATATATATATATATATATATATATATATATACATATATATATACATATATATATATAGTACATATATATATATATATAGTACATATATATATATATATATATATATATACATATATATATATATACATATATATATATACATATATACATATATACATATATATATACATATATATATATATATATATATATATATATATATATATATATATATATATATATATATATATACGTATATATATATATAGTAAGCACAATAATACAAGTGCATATTTTTTATATTAAGCAAGTTCAAACTCTTGAAGAGTGGAGGGATGCCTTGTCTGGCTCAGGAATTGGTGATCATCCACACAGTTTTAGGACAAAATGGTAACTAACACCAGCTTTTTGTTGTTATTAATGGTTTAACATGATTGGTCGTGGTAGATCCCCAAGCACAAATACCATAGATGAAGTAAGGGTTGATTAGAGAGTGGTATGGTATAAATACTGCCAGTTGGGGTACATAGTACTGTATCTTAGAAAGGATGCCTACTGTTTTGGATACCTTCTTGGCTATATGTTGGTCTGAAATTTAAGATTGAAGTTAAGTTGTAGCCCTAAAATTTTGCCCTCAGTGTCTCTTGTAATGGGGGAACCATTAACCCATTCAGGGTCCATGCTGTAGTTCTACAGCTTTGAATTGAGGGTCCAAACCGTAGTTCTACGCCATGAGCTCAGCTCACTCAGATAAGCTATGAGCGGTAAATTTGGGCCTAGATATGAGAGAATACATCTATGTGGTAAGTGTGCACCACATAAAACAAGTCCTGTAGCATACAGTGCATAATGAGAAGAAAAAAAACTGAGACCATAATTTTCGATTAAAACAGCGACTTTGCAGTGTTTTTTTGTATGCTTTTTATAGTTGCATTTGTGATTTCTTGGTATCATTTGATAGAATGAAAGATATATTACAGAAATAAAAATGATTTTGATTGGTTTTAGTAATAGAAATGGCTTGAAACTGAGCTCAAAGTAGCGAAAATGTTAAATTTTTGCTGATGTTCAAGAGTAAACAAATGACCTCACACGTCTAATACGCGCCAGCTGGTGGGTCTAATATACATTCACAAATGTGGTGATATTATTTATACAATTATTGCAATATTGCATAACAGTAAATTTTCAATTTTTTGGTTTGAATAAAAATTCATTATGTGAATAAAAAATCAAAATGGAATTAATTTTTGCCGATGTTCAAGAGTATACAAATGACCTCACACGTCTAATACGCACCAGCTGGTGGGTCTAATATACATTCACAAATGTGGTAATATTATTATTTATACAATTATTACAATATTGCATAACAGTAAATTTTCCATTTTTTGGTTTAAATAATAATTCATTATGTGAATAAAAAATCAAAATGGAATTAATTTATAAAGACTGAAAACGTAACTAATGAACAGAGGAAATGTTAGTTTAGTGCCAGGAATGCTTTCATTGTTTATTCTGGGCCTTATTTTGAAATTGGAATATTTTGATCTTTGAGTTAAATTGGCTAAATTACCAATTTCCGATCACTTTATTTTGTAGTTGAAACAGTTGACTGGGCGATTTATTGTGCTCAATTGATAGAATAGAAGTAATACTAGCGAAATAGCTAAGAATTTGGTCGACGGGAATAATGTAATTGGCCTAAAATGGGAGTCAAAGTCGGCAAAATCGCCGATGCGTAAATATCGCTGACACGTCAAACTTCGCGAGAGCATAATTTCATAAATTTTCCATCAAATTTCATATTTTTTGTTTTATTACCTTCAGAAAAAGATTCTCTACCATTTCATAAGAAAAAATAATTTTTTTTTAAATTCTTGGTCCTTGGTGTACACTTTGAAATTTGGCCTCTGGACCCTGAAAGGGTTAAGTAATATGTTAAGTTGCATATTAAAAGCTCTATTTACAAACATCATGAAGTAGGTTTTGTCTATAGTGAGAGAGAGTTTGTTGGTCGTCATCCAAGTAGATATTTTTAGTAGCTCGTTAACACTGTCACAAAGTGGTTTAAGGAGATGAGATGCGTTGGGGAGGTCGTTGATGTAAATGAGAAAGAGCAGGACACTGCTCTGTGGCACTCCAATGACTACAGGCTTAGTAGTTGAGGTTACATCTTTTCTGGAGACATACTGGTGCCTTTTGCTAAGATAAGATTTTAGGTATTCAAGGGTATGTCCTCTGACCCCATAATGCTCTAGTTTAAGGTGCAAGAGATTGTGATCCACTGTATTGAATGCTTTCCTCAGGTCTATGAAGAGTCCCTGAGGATATTCTTTTTTTTTCCAGCGCTGCATATAGCACTTCAAGCATTTGTATAATTGCATCATTCGTACTTTTTTTCGGACTAAACCCAAACTGCCAGGGGTTAAATTTGTTGTGAGATATTAGGTATAAACTCGCTTATGTATTATTTTTTAGAAGATTTTAGATAGTAAGGACAAGTTTGATGTAGGTTTGTAGTTATTCAGTTCAGTTGGATCACCTCCTTTGAGTATCGGGTTAACCCTTGCAGTCTTGAATATGGGTGAGAAGGTTGAAGTTTCCACTGATTTGTTAAACAGTTGCAATAATGGGTGACAATGCATGAACTGCTTTTTTGTACATGATTGGTGACAAGTTATTTACGTCTCCTGCCTTGTTTTTTAGAGCTATAATGATGAGTGAGACTTCGGTAGGATTAGCAGGAACTAGATATGGAGTACAGTGGACCCCATGAATTTGGAATAGCAGGCAGGTAGGTTATGTAGAATAACGAAGTTTCCTGGCAAGGGGTTTAGCTATTGTAAAAACCATTGTTCTGGTTGAAACTGTTGGATATACAGATGAGTGATGATTCCACAATCCTATGACTCCGAATGTCTTCTTCCCTGGCGATGAGTCTTGCGTCTTTGTAGTTGTGAGAGTTCTGGTGCAAAACAGGCATTATATGTACTGCATTTGTGTATTTTTCCGTGTCAGTATTTTGTACCATTTATCTTCATTTAATGAGTAAAATTTGGAATAAAATGAGAAAAGAAATTTTTGTTGATAGTAAAGGTTCTATATTTCCTAAGAGGGATAATAGAAAATAGCCTGTTATGATTATTTGCTGCTAATCCAATACCTAAAGTACCAGGACGAAAAAAAATGTTTCTGATAGTTTCACTTAAAACTATGAAAGGTATAAACATAAAATTTTGACTCTTACCTTTCTCTTTAAGACTTCTTTTAACTAGAAAACCCCTGTGGTTTAGCGCTTCTATTTGATTATAATAATAATTTTAACTAGAATAGTAGAAAGAAGTGTAGGAAGAGGATGAGCCGTCTATAGTCCCTTTGGCTGCAACTATTGCTCATGCAGGAAGCACTATAAGAAGAGAAACGTTCTGAGGTCACCATCACTATAAGAAGAGAAACGTTCTGAGGTCACCAGCACTATAAGAAGAGAAACGTTCTGAGGTCACCAACACTATAAGAAGAGAAACGTTCTGAGGTCACCAGCACTATAAGAAGAGAAACGTTCTGAGGTCACCAGCACTATAAGAAAAGAAACATTCTGAGGTCACCAGCACTATAAGAAGAGAAACGTTCTGAGGTCACCAGCACTATAAGAAGAGAAACGTTCTGAGGTCACCAGCACTATAAGAAGAGAAACGTTCTGAGGTCACCAGCACTATAAGAAGAGAAACGTTCTGAGGTCACCAGCACTATAAGAAGAGAAACGTTCTGAGGTCACCAGCACTATAAGAAGAGAAACGTTCTGAGGTCACCAGCACTATAAGAAGAGAAACGTTCTGGGGTTACCAACACTATAAGAAGAGAAACGTTCTGAGGTCACCAGCACTATAAGAAGAGAAACGTTCTGAGGTCACCAGCACTATAAGAAAAGAAACGTTCTGAGGTCACCAGCACTATAAGAAGAAACGTTCTGAGGTCACCAGCACTATAAGAAGAGAAACGTTCTGAGGTCACCAGCACTATAAGAAGAGAAACGTTCTGAGGTCACCAGCACTATAAGAAGAAACGTTCTGAGGTCACCAGCACTATAAGAAGAGAAACGTTCTGAGGTCACCAGCACTATAAGAAGAGAAACGTTCTGAGGTCACCAGCACTATAAGAAGAGAAACGTTCTGAGGTCACCAGCATTATAAGTAGAGAAACGTTCTGAGGTCACCAGCATTATAAGAAGAGAAACGTTCTGAGGTCACCAGCACTATAAGAAGAGAAACGTTCTGAGGTCACCAGCACTATAAGAAGAGAAACGTTCTGAGGTCACCAGCATTATAAGAAGAGAAACGTTCTGAGGTCACCAGCACTATAAGAAGAGAAACGTTCTGTGGTCACCAGCATTATAAGGAGAGAAACGTTCTGAGGTCACCAGCACTATAAGAAGAGAAACGTTCTGAGGTCACCAGCACTATAAGAAGAGAAACGTTCTGGAGTCACCAGCATTATAAGGAGAGAAACGTTCTGGTGTCACCAGCATTATAAGAGAGAAACGTTCTGAGGTCACCAGCACTATAAGAAGAGAAACGTTCTGAGGTCACCAGCATTATAAGTAGAGAAACGTTCTGGAGTCATCAGCATTATAAGGAGAGAAACGTTCTGGGGTCACCAGCATTATAAGGAGAGAAACGTTCTGAGGTCACCAGCACTATAAGAAGAGAAACGTTCTGAGGTCACCAGCACTATAAGAAGAGAAACGTTCTGGGGTCACCAGCATTATAAGGAGAGAAACGTTCTGGGGTCACCAGCATTATAAGGAGAGAAACGTTCTGAGGTCACCAGCACTATAAGAAGAGAAACGTTCTGAGGTCACCAGCATTATAAGTAGAGAAACGTTCTGGAGTCACCAGCATTATAAGGAGAGAAACGTTCTGGGGTCACCAGCATTATAAGGTGAGAAACGTTCTGAGGTCACCAGCACTATAAGAAGAGAAACGTTCTGAGGTCACCAGCATTATAAGAAGAGAAACGTTCTGGGGTTACCAGCACTATAAGGAGAGAAACGTTCTGGGGTCACCAGGATTATAAGGAGAGAGACGTTCTAGGGTCACCAGCATTATAAGTAGAGAAACGTTCTGGGGTCACCAGCATTATAAGTAGAGAAACGTTCTGGGGTCACCAGCATTATAAGTAGAGAAACGTTCTGGGGTCACCAGCATTATAAGAAGAGAAACGTTCTGAGGTCACCAGCATTATAAGTAGAGAAACGTTCTGGGGTTACCAGCACTATAAGGAGAGAAACGTTCTGGGGTCACCAGGATTATAAGGAGAGAGACGTTCTGGGGTCACCAGCATTATAAGGAGAGAAACGTTCTGGGGTCACCAGCATTATAAGGAGAGAAACGTTCTGGGATCACCATCATTATAATGAGAGAAACGTTCTGGGGTCACCAACATTATAAGAAGAGAAACGTTCTGGGGTCACTAGCATTATAAGAGAAACGTTCTTGAATCACCAGTATTATAAGAGAAACATTCTGGGATCAGCATTATGAGAGAAACTTTCTGGGGTCACTAGCATTATAAGGAGAGAAATGTTCTGGGGTCACTAGCAATATAAGAAGAGAAATGTTCTGGGATCACCAGTATTATAAGAGAAACATTCTGGGATCAGCATTATGAGAAACTTTCTGGGGTCACTAGCATTATAAAGAGAAATGTTCTGGGGTCACCAGCAGTGAAGGAAGAAGAAAGGTGTTGGGGCCACCAGTATTGCAAGGAAGGAAACGTGTTGGGGCAACAAGCATTGCAAGGAAGGAAACGTTTTGGGGCACAAGCATTATGAGGAAATATATTGGGGCTACCATCAGCATAAGTGAAACGTGTTTGGTGCAGCAATTTAAGGAGGAAAACGTGTTCGGGCCACCAGCATTATAAGGAAGCAAACATGTTGAAGGCACATCTATAGAGAGAGGGGGGGGGGAGAAAGAGAGAGGGAGGGATGTGCCAAAGTATCTATCAGTATCGGCCATTTTTACGGTATCGGTGAAAAAAATGACCGATACCATCCGACACTTTAAAATATTAATATTACGTGTGCTTAAAAATATCAACATTAACACTGTACCTGACGATTGTGAGGATGGAGGGAGGAAGGGGTTACTTACTCTCATTTTACTCTTGAGAGAAGTGATCGTTCATGTTTGTTCATGTGTCATTTAAAGCAGCTTGTTGATACCAGTTATCAAGGTTTCTACCAAAATAATTATATTGACACATTTTATGGGTATTTGTTGGGACCTCAAGGCAGCTAACCCATTCAAATTCCAAGATTCTACTGTACATACATTACGGCATTATCACCGTACAGAAGGTTCCACACTCGTCAACACTGAGTTGCGACCTTCCATGTTTATGAATAGTTTGAAACTATTTCCTCACATAAAGTGGTAGTTTGCACAAATGGGTCTCAAGAAGAATAAGTATAGTCTCTGAAAACTTGAAAAACATTTTTAACATTAGTTATGGAAGATGTGACATTATGAACATAGCTCTTTTCCTACAACTACGATATTTAAATAATTTATATTACTGTCATTATATGAAATTTGAGAAGACAATATCTCAGATTTTTTATATACAAAAGATTTTGCTTTTTGTAGAAGACAACTTTGAATTATAATAATTATTAACCCAGAGGGTTAGTAATTTAAGAAGCTGACTCCATCGGTTGTAAGCTGAAAATGTTATCGTTGAGTCAAGCGTTTGGTGTTTCCAGATGTCATCCATCCAAGTGCTAGCCAAACCCAACGTTACTTAACTTTGCTGATCAGACAAGTAATTGTGCCCAGTGTCTTATGTCTGATGATGCTTTGTTACCTAAAACGTCTACATTTGGTCTTACATTATCCCTTTTGCTTTTAATGGTGTACGAAGGAAATTTGGCCTCATTTATAATTTCTATGTATCTAAGTGGCATTTATTGAGAAGAAAATTTGTCTGAAATATGTTTCTGGGTTAAAATTCTAAATTGTACAAGTTCTATGTGTTAACAATTGTATTATGTTTTTGTCAGACGGGAACGTGATCTTTTGCGTGTGTCCCCTAGTCAAGCCGACGAAGAGGTGGGTCGTTGGTGTGGGTGTATGAGTGTGGGTGGTGACGGGTGGCATTCGTGGATAGCTAGTCCAGGCGAGGCTCTTCGCTCTGCACTGTTATTGTTAGCACTCACTGGCCTCTCCTGCTTACCTGGCTCGCTCTCCACCTTCAGGCGCGGCTGGATGCAACACAACACTTCATTAACACAGGTGAGTCTTAGAAAAACTATAAGTTTAACTATGCGTATGTAAAACTCAGCTTTCATGCATCACTGATAAACATCAGTATCAGTCATTGAGTATCAAGCAACATAATATAATATATCTTTATTTCTGCAAGTACAAGATATACAGGACTAGCTAACATCAATGACACACTACTTGCTATGCAGAGCATTTCGGGGAAATTAGATCAATTTTTCTCCCAGGATGCGACCCACACCAGTCGTCTAAAACCCAGGTACCCATTTTATACTGATGGGTAAACATGGACAGCAGGTGTCTTATGGAAACACGTCCCTAATGTTTTCTAGCCGTACCGTAGCAATCACTAAGTATAAGACGTGAATACTCTGACAAGGAATTTTCAATAGTTGAGAAATTCTCACTGAATTAAGATAAATTTTTAAAGATTTGTTTACTAATTACAAGTGGCTTTAAGTTGGCGTAAACCTTAGTTTTATGGGCTCTAATTTACACTACAAAAGTTTAGACTGTTTTACTAGCTTTAAGGCGTTAATGAATTTTATGAGGTTTTATATCATTTTAGACACTGCAGAACCAAGAGTTTGCAAATAAGGGAAGGTGAGTGGAAGTGATGAAAGAAGAGGAGGGAGAGAGAAGAGACAGGGAGTAAGGAGGAGGAGAGGAGGGTAAGCAAGGGTTAGAAAGAGAAGGCCGAGAGACAGACGAGGGCAGGGGAAAGAGGAGAGAGAGGAAGGGAAAAAGGGGTGCTAGGAAGAGTAGTTTCAGCATTTTGGAGACCGAGACTTCTTTTGCCTTTAATAATTGAATTGCATGTGGGGGAGAAAATTATACTAATAACTGACTTATTTACAATTAATAATTTTGCACAACATGTGAAGATAACTTGGACTTAAGTGACTTGGTAACTGTCTAGTGAAGTTGATTAAAAACATACACATGACGCGGTACTATGTATACCTGCATGTGTAATATGAATATGAAGCTGGTGTATATATATTGCTGTTTGAGTAAGACTGGTCACTGTATGTTCACCAAGGACATTTTTTTTCCACAGGTAAGATGATTAGCGGTGTGTTGTCCCCTGCTTTTGACCTCCCTGTAAAGCAGCTGTGATGGGAGAGTACTTGCAGCTGTGATGGGAGAGTACTTGCAGCTGTGATGGGAGAGTACTTGCAGCTGCTGGTAGTGTTTGAGCAATATTCGGTCCTCACGAGTAGCATTTGGTAGGTTGTTCCTGCTATTTGAATGAGAGATGTGGGAGGAAGCGTAGAATATACCCGTGAAAAACAAGGCAGACTGAAGGCAGTGGGCATACATTCACTTAAAGAACACTATCAACATACTAGCGGATACGATAAATATTGCTGGAAAAAGGGTAGAAATTTTCAAGAGGAAACATGATTTTCCTGCAGAATGTACCAGGTAAACCAGGTTGTGATGGCTATAAACCAGTAGAGGAAATATATTTCAGCGACGTATTTTGGTAAAGCGATTTTGCCAGCACCCCAGCCGCCCCACCCCGCCTGACCCACACCTTGTTGCTCAACGCCTCGCCGCTGCCCTTCCCATTCACCCACCCATCTACACATCCCTCATTTCTCTCTCTCTCCAACACAATCTCCACTACAACCCTCCCACTCTCTCCTCATTCTCGTTTTCATTACTGTTATTTTAAAACTGTGTTTCAATACCTATCACATTAATATCTTGAGTTTCTAATTTCATGTTTAAAAATGTTACAATCTACATTTATTTATTTCGTAGTAATTTCAATATTATTAGTATTTCTTCATGTCAGTTTAAATACATAAAATCTAACTCTTTTTCCTAGTAGACAGTAACTATTGTTAGTAATCTATTGAGGGAGATGTCCTCTTGTCTCTCCCCCTAAATGAGATTGCTACTTCCTCAGATGAAAGACCAATTAGCGCCACTACCTTGGATTATATGTTTTCTTATCCAACTAAAAATCTCTCTACTAGATGGAGAGTATACAGACACTGTTCCCCCAAGTGAGGCTACTAGGGAGAGGTCCCCAGTGGAAATAAGTCAGACTTTCTTGGGTTATCCTGTACTTGTGTACCTGTGGCTAAATTTATCAGATCGAAGACCATCTAGCTCCAGTTCCTTAGACCAGAGCCTCTCCATCCATCGCCAGTCTATTCCAATTCCTTGAATCAAACCTTTCATCTGTTTGATGTATTAAGACCACCTCTTATTTCCTGACAAAGGGTACTAAGACTCATCTAACAAAGCTTATTTTCAAAGACCGTCTTCCTCAGATACATTTTTATCATACTGCTACCAATACACAAGCATCATGCTGTTGCAACACATCCACACCGCATTGCCACACATTCAGTAAGGATAATTCGTTTCAACACACCCCCATCATTCAGTTTTTCAGTACATCCCCAGTTGTAGATGGAAGGTAAACAAGATGAACACAGGCGTTAAGAAACACTTTACTGTATGGGAAGAGGAGGTTGGAAAGTTATGCTGAGCATAACTCACCCAGTGCAACTCGCTGAGCATAACTCACCCAGTGCAACTCGCTGAGCAAAAATCACCCAGTGCAACTCTCAAAGTATTTTGTTGACAGGTAATTGGGTGATATTATATGAAAATTAAAATTTTCAACGAATATAAATAAAATAAAAAGCTGTGAAACATAAGGGATGGGAGTGAGGCTGTCCCGGGAGCCCGTGTGTCACATTGTCCCCGTGTGTCACATTGTCCCCGTGTTTGTCACATATTGTCTTTTTTTGTACAATTAAAACAAAGTTACCCACTTTGTTTCCGAAGCACGCGAGACACTCGTGTTTACAAAACATGCGAGACACTCGTGTTTACAAAACACGTAAGATACTCGTGTTTACAAAACACGCAAGAGACTTCAGGGTTCCGATCCATTACTGCACGACCAGTGACGTACTAAGGAAGAGTTCCCTCATCGGACTGAAAATCTGTGATCATGAGCTCTTATCTCACAGGATATGGTGACACTCCGGTGGGGATACACACACTAGGGGGAAGAGACAAATGGAAAGTTGAGGGGACGAGAGGGGAGAGAGTGAAGGGTAATAAGAACAATGCATCTGTTTCCCTTCTCTTCCTGATTTTTTCCATTACCTGAGTGGCTCTGTGCGGATAGTTGATTCATCGACCCATTTACTAACGACTGCAGACTCGTTGAGTGATATTACTTATTTAATACGCACGCACGCATACACACACACACACACACAGGGAAATAGGACTAACAACACTGGAGGACAGAAGGGTTAGAGGAGACATGATAACGACATACAAAATACTGCGGGGAATCGACAAGGTAGATAGTGACAGGATGTTCCAGAGAGGGAACACAGAAACAAGGGGACACAACTGGAAGCTGAAGACTCAGATGAATCACAGGGATGTTAGGAAGTATTTCTTCAGTCACAGAGTGGTCGGGAAGTGGAATAGTTTGGGAAGCGATGTAGTGGAGGCAGGATCCATTCATAGATTTAAGAAGAGGTATGATAAAGCTCATGGCGCAGGGAGAGTGACCCAGTAGCGGCCAGTGAAGAGGCGGGAGCCAGGAACTATGACTCGACCCCTGCAACCACATCTAGGTGAGTACACACACACAGTGTCGACTTATTTTGCAGCAGCTGGTACTTTATCTTGGGTCTCCTTCGTCGCTTCTCAGTTAAACTATTGCGTGAGCTTCATTTGCCTTGAAATAGCAGGAATGTTGCTCTCAGTATTCCTATTATAAAAAATATAGATAAATTACACAGAAGACTCTCAGGAGGAATAACACAGCCGTTTGTACATATAATTAGTAATATATCGTGTGTCTCTTGGCAGGCTGGTGATGTATACAAGCAGAATAATATTAAAGAAGACCTTACCTAACTCAGGCAGCATTACTAAGACAGTTTATTCAAGAGGTAAGATCAAACAAGAGACACATTGTTTGTTAAGACATCACTACTTTGTCTTCGTCTAATTTTTTAAATGGGGTTTAAACCTTGCTTGGCTCTGTGCAGACAGTTGATTGATCGACCCATTTACTAGGCTGCTTTACCACTTAACGGGTCATCATGTGACAGAGACCTGTGTCAGAGCGACACTTTTCCTGTTTCTCCAGGAAAGGCACAGTGGGGGGCTCTGAGGTGGTGGTGTGCAGCTCGCTCCACCAGCAGGCCACTGCCTCGTATATTGTCTGCCCGCCACACTTTATACCTGCGAATGATATAAATTTACGTCTGCTTGCTAGGAGTTACGGCACCAAAGTACACTGGATAAACAAGCAGAATTCCGCTGCATGCTTCTCCGCCTCAATAATTTTTTCCTTAATACAGGTTTGTAAATTTAGTATTGCATTTAATAGTCTCTTTATACCTGATGGCTGCTTTATGTAGGAGTGACTGTATCTTGTTGACAGCACTGTATTGTTGCTGTATCTTGTTGACAGCACTGTATTGTGACTGTAACTTTTGACAGCACTGTATTGTGACTGTAACTTTTGACAGCACTGTATTTTGACTATCTTGTTGACAGGACTGTATAGTGATTGTAACTTGTTGACAGCACTGTATTGTGGCTATCTTGTTGACAGCACTGTATTGTGACTATCTTGTTGACAACACTGTATTGTGACTATCTTGTTGACAGACTGTATTTGTTGACTGTATTATCTTGTTGACAGCACTGTATTGTGATGTATCTTGTTGACAGCACTGTATTGTGACTATCTTGTTGACAGCACTGTATTGTGACTGTATCTTGTTGACAGCACTGTATTGTGACTATCTTGTTGACAGCACTGTATTGTGACTATCTTGTTGACAGCACTGTATTGTGACTATCTTGTTGACAGCACTGTATTGTGACTAACTTTTGACAGCACTGTATTGTGACTGTAACTTTTGACAGCACTGTATTGTGACTGTAACTTTTGACAGCACTGTATTTTGACTATCTTGTTGACAGGACTGTATAGTGATTGTAACTTGTTGACAGCCCTGTATTGTGACTATCTTGTTGACAGAACTGTATTGTGACTATCTTGTTGACAACACTGTATTGTGACTATCTTGTTGACAACACTGTATTGTACCAGTCAGGTGGTTCTTGGTACAGTTATCAAGGTCTCGTCACTATTACCTCCACTCTTCATTCTTCTGATCCAGGTAGTGGCTTGTTTCTCTCTTTCTCATCTTCCTTTCCCACCTCTTCCTATCTTTCTCCCTTCTCTTTCTTTTGCTCTTCTTCCTCTCTCCCCTTCTCTTTCCTAACATTTCAACCTCCTCCTCTTCTTCCTTCTCCCCTCCTCTTCTTCCTCCCCCTCCTCTTCTTCCTTCTCCCCTCTTCTTCCTTCTCCCCTCCTCTTCTTCCTCCTCCCCTTCTTTCTTCCTCCTCCCTTCCTCATCTTCCCCTTTCTCCTCCTCCTCTTTATCTTCTCCGTATCCTTCTCCCCCATTCTTTTCTACGTCCTCCACCATTTTTTTTACCTTCCATCATCTACCTCCCACTGTTCTTTAGCCTCCCCTCTCTTCAGCCTCCCCAGCTTCTACCTCTCTCCCCCCACTCCCCCACTATCACAAGCTGCCTGCCCTCTCGCCCCCACCCTATCTTCCCCGTCTTTGAGACAGACCTTACCCGAGTCTGAATTTGTGTGACATAAGACAAACATGGAGCCCGCCTCCCCCTTTTTCTCCTCTAATATAATGGCAGATTTATTAGTATCTTATTTATTGTGAAACTATTGTCCGTCTAGACTGCAGAAGTCGGCGAACTGTTTTGGGTATACCCCAAAACAAATTTGAGTACAGGCAAATTACCCGCCAGACTAAAAATTATTTGTTTGAAGAATATAACTCATAATTTGCCTCGCTTATTAAATAATATTTTTTTTGTGCTGTTTTATTTATATGTTTATTGAACACCTTCATTACCCCTGAGATTTTCATTTTTACCTCATTTGGGGTAATTTACCCCTCGGTTCCCCGACCTAGGGTGTAGAGAGAGACTGACGGAAATAAAGATTGTGAAGTCTGAGGACATTAATATTGTGAAGGATGAGCCTGTAGGCCTAGAGAGATCGTGAAGAATAAAACCGCAAGTGTACAAAACACACACTAAATCACTATAGAGTAAGAGGCAAGCATGTCAGAAAATCTCATGGTTAGAAAACTCAACTTCAAGGATAATGATAGTCTGAATAACAAGAACCTTAAGAATAGAACTACCCAGTTAATGGTTCACTTTATTGCACTTACGTTCTCTGGAATGTTGTTGTTACCTAATATACAGTACTACCTATTTATGCCAGTTTAAATTACAGGTTTTGTAAATGTGAAGAGAACATACTCTAAGATTATCTATTATGTCAAAAACAGAAAGGATTTATTATGATTTATATCTTGAAGATACTGCAGGGTGTTGCTCGAAATACTCTCACTGCAATAACCTTGAATGTAGCTGGTGTGTGATAGTGGTGAGTGTGCGTGGTGGTTGTAGTGGTGGTGAGTGCAGATGGTGGTGGTGAGTGTGAATAGTGGTAGTGAGTGTGGATAGTGGTGGTGAATGTGTATAGTGGTAGTGAGTGTGGATAGTGGTGGTGAGTGTGAATAGTGGTAGTGAGTGTGGATAGTGGTAGTGAGTGTGGATAGTGGTAGTGAGTGTGGATAGTGGTGGTGAGTGTGAATAGTGGTAGTGAGTGTGGATAGTGGTAGTGAGTGTGGATAGTGGTGGTGAGTGTGTATAGTGGTGGTGAGTGTGTATAGTGGTAGTGAGTGTGGATAGTGGTGGTGAGTGTGAATAGTGGTAGTGAGTGTGGATAGTGGTGGTGAGTGTGAATAGTGGTAGTGAGGTGAATAGTGGTGGTGAGTGTGTATAGTGGTAGTGAGTGTGAAAGTGTGTATGGGTCACCAGTAACACCGTACTCACAGCTGCTGCATAATTCACCTCAATACATGGTCAATTACGTCTAATTTGGTGACTGTGTTACCGGTGCCAAGGATCTCTCGTGATTTATACTTTGTATATATTTTCTCCCTCACCACTTGTGACAAAGAACATTCTTGATCCACCTGTGGTCCCAGGGTTCGCACTCTGATATTTTTCACTGTATTGATTACGAATGTAATACTCGTGATTTTGCTGCTTCATACTATGAGATTATTAGCTGATAAACCTTAGGCAATACAGGTTTCAAGGGCAGAGAATTTTGTATAAGAAAGAAAATGGAGGCGATGATAGAAAACGTGAGCGTCGGGGGTGTTTTATGGGCTGGAAAGTCGGTGTGTGGAGCAGCAGAGCTCAGTTAGTGAGTGGCGAGTGTGTAGGGTGTATACACTCACGCTCCCTCCTAGTGTGTGTGTCATGGTGGGGTTTGTATAAACATGTTCTCCCGGGGATGGTGTGTAGTGTTGACAGTGGTAGTGTAGTGGAGACACCAGTGTAGTGGTAGTGGCCGGGGAAGGTGGTAGTGGTGAGGGTCGGCTGGTGACGACCACTGCTGCTGCTGCAGTGTTGTGGGTGTGCTGCCACCACCACGCCCTCACACCCACGCCCTCACCCACACCCTTATACATCCCACCCACAAACCCCCCACACGCCTGCATCTTCAACCACAAACCCCACACGCCTGCATCTTCAACCACAAACCCCACACGCCTGCACCTTCACCTACAAAACCACATCTCAGTACCCACATACCTTCACTCACTTGACCATACCCTCACCCACTTGCCCATACCCTCACCCACTTGCCCATACCCTCACCCACTTGCCCATACCCTCACCCACTTGCCCATACCCTCACCCACTTGCCCATACCATCACCCACTTGCTCATACCATCACCCACTTGCCCATACCCTCACCCACTTGCCCATACCCTCACCCACTTGCCCATACCCTCACCCACTTGCCCATACCCTCACCCACTTGCCCATACCCTCACCCACTTGCCCATACCCTCACCCACTTGCCCATACCCTCACCCACTTGCCCATACCCTCACCCACTTGCCCATACCCTCACCCACTTGCCCATACCCTCACCCACTTGCCCATACCCTCACCCACTTGCCCATACCATCACCCACTTGCCCATACCATCACCCACTTGCCCATACCATCACCCACTTGCCCATACCCCTCACCTCCATGCTCTCACTCACATGCCCACATATCCACACACACATCCACATGCCTAATCCTCACCCACATGTTTTCACCCTCACTCAAATGCCTACATCCTCACCTACATGCCCAAATCTTCACTTTCATACCTAGACCCTCACCTACATGCCCACTTTTCCATGCTGTGTTACTCCTCCCTCTAGTTATGGCTCCTCCCATGTAATACCACCTGAGCACCCCTACCTCCCCTCCACCTCCGGCTGTCGTACAGGTATACGAATGAGTGTGAGTTAGACTAGCCTTGCGTGGGCCAGTAGGCCTACTGCAGTGTTCCTCCTTTTTCTTATGTTTTTATTCACTCCAACATTGTCTCCACTTTCTGCTATGGTAAACTCACCCCAACATTCCCTCCACCTCCTGCTATAAAACATTCTCCCCAACATTCCCACCACTTACTGCTATAAAACTTCTCCCCAATATTCCCTACACCTGCTATAAAACATTCTACCCAACATTCCCACCACTTCCTGCTATAAAACATTCTCCCCACCATTACCTCCCCTGCAGCCTTGCCTTGTTTCAAGTAGTCTTTTCCTCTGAGTAATGTTGACTTTTCTTAACGAAATTCTCCGAGCAGTGTTCCTCTTCCCTCCCAACACTGCCTGACTCTCGAAAAGAACTTACATTCTCATAAATTCAAATTCAAATTCAAATCCTTTATTTCATGTAATACAAGGTGGGGGGTACTTATAGTTATACATTAAAGTTGATATTACAAGATGGCCAATAATATGCCTAGGTATGCCTAGGCTTTTCAGGCAGTCTTATGATAGGTCTTACTCAATAGCTATACAATGAATATACAGATTGTAAGGTTAGGTTAGGTTTACAAAATTTAGGTACTGGAATTTAAACATTGAGAATTTAACAATTAGTATAAAAAGTTAGCAATTAGTTTATATATTAATGGTAAAGGTGATATATTGGCATAATATAGATTCTATATTGGAGTATCTTAGGCAAACTTATGACTAGCTTAAGTATTATGGAGCAATAGTTGTTAGAACTGTGCAAATTAAGGGGGAATCACAGATATCAATAAGTGTATTTTGCTGTGGTTAGTAATGTGCAAATTAAGGAGAATCACAGATATCAATAAGTGTATTTTGCTGTGGATATGTGCAAGATAAAGTAGTTTTCGTATGGTTAACTACCGGTTGGGTGCGTAAGTGAGATAAGATGTTTTTTAACGGTGCTTTGAAAATGGAGGTTGTGTCTGCAGTTCTGGAGTTTTCAGGTAGGGAGTTCCAGATTTTAGGCCCTTTTATGCGCATTGAATTTTTGTATAGATTTAGTCGGACACGGGAATGTCAAAGAGATGTTTATGTCTGGTATTATGTCTATGGGTCCTGTCACAACTGTCAAGAAAGTGTTTTAGCTCAGGGTTAAAGTTGGAATTAATGGTTCTATAAATGTAGATAGCAGAGTAGTAAGTATGGATGTTCTGGACAGTGAGTAGGTTTAGGTCTTTGAAGAGTGGGGGTGTGCTGCCTAGCGTTGGATTGTGTGATAATTCTTACTGCGGCTTTTTGTTGGGTTATTATTGGCTTTAGGTGGGTAATTGCTGTTGATCCCCATGCACAAATGGCATATGTGAGGTAGGGATAGATGAGTGAGTAGTATAGTGTGAGTAGGGCTGATTGTGGTACATAATACCGTATCTTAGAGAGGATCCCCACAGTTTTGGACACTTTCTTTGTTATGTGTTGGATATGGGTGCTGAATTTCAGGCTGCTGTCAAGGTGAAGGCCCAGGAACTTGCCTCGTTATGTCTAGCAATAGGTGTAGAGTTGATCTTAATGTTTAATTGTGGATCATCTGTTCTGTTGCCAAACATAATATAGAAGGTCTTATCAGTGTTGAGTGTAAGTTTATTGGCAGTCATCCATGTTGATATTTTTATTAATTCGTCGTTAACAATGGTATTAAGTGTGGCAAGGTTTGTGTGGGAGATGACATAAGTTGTATCGTCAGCAAAGAGTATTGGTTTCAAGTGTTGTGATACATTGGGAAGATCATTGATGTATAAGAGGAAGAGCAGGGGACCAAGGACACTTCCCTGCGGTACGCCGGTGTCTAGTGGTAGTGTCGTGGAGGATGTGTCTTTAATAGTGACATACTGGTACCTATTAGTGAGGTAGGATTTGAGGTATGCTAGTGCATGACCTCTTATTCCATAGTGGTCAAGCAGCAGCAGCACCAACCCCTCCAACAGTGTCAACCTCTCCAACAGTGCCAACGTCTCTAACAGTGCCTGCCTCTGAAATACTGCCTACTTCTACAACTGTGCCTACCTCTGTAACAGTCTACTTCTACAACAGTGTCTACATCCCACGCAATACCTCTTTTCTGTCTCCTCCAAAACTTACTCCCATTGCTTTATCTCCAAGCCGTGTCATTTTCCCATCGGTGCTTCTTTTCCTAGTGATATCTGCCTCTCCCTGCCTCGGTAACCTTTCCTTCTCTCAAGTAGTTAATCCTTTTCCATACTAAGTTCTCTCTCTGAGCAAGACGCTTCGCCTTTCTCTCTACCCCTCCAGTGGTTTACCAGTACCTTCTCTCTCTACCCTCCATCCCCAAGTGGCTTATCAGTACCACATCAATGTCTTTCTGGGTTCCCTGGTTAAGGTACATTCTCTCTCTCTACCCCTCCCCAGTGGCTTACCAGTACCGTATCAGTCTTACTGGGTTTCCCGGTCACCCACTTGCGCAATGAAACATTCATGTAATTTTTACTCTGTTCACAAAGAGTGATTCAGATTTTGTTTATAATTTTCTGCCTATAACCCCCCACTGAATGATGTCTTGCTGATTGCCACGTATTAACAGTTTTGTCGTTAGAATAGTCATATATCGTGCCGAATAGGTAAAACTGGCCAGTTAGCAAGAACTCATTTAAAATTTAAACCTTTCTAAAATTTTCCCTTATACGTTTAATTTTTTTTTTCAATTATGTCAATGTAAAATTAATAATTTTGTACCAAAAGAACCTTAGAAAACTTATCTAACCTTCATTATAACAAGCGCAATTTAATTTAGCCTAATCCAACTAAATATATTTTAGATAAGTTTACAATAATTTAATAATAAACAAACACAATGAAATATTTTTTTTCGTTAGGTTCAGAATGATTTTTGCGAAATTATTGCATACACAAATTTTCGCTTGCCTTATTCGGCAAGAATAACACAAGCTCCTTATAATTTAGTTTGCTAACCATATATTAGCCATACATATATGAGCTGGTATAGTCATATATTAGCTGTTCTGTCGCTTATATATTTATATATTAGCCGTGTTGTCCGTGGTTTAGTCATATAATAGCCGTGTTGTCGTTGATATATTCGTATATTAGCCGTGTCGTGGCTAGTGTAAATTATATTCAGTAACGCGCGTTTAGTTGGGTTGGTGCCAACAACGCATCTCAGGAACTCTGCAACCACGGTATGTATGTTTATATTTGTATTATGTGTATATCAACTGATATGTGTTATATCTCTCACTGGATCTCATGCCTCACTGTTTATTTTGTTAACTATAAACTTTTCTTGCGTCATTTACCGTATACTGTCGGTCATTTGTAAATTTTCCGTAATGTTCAGATCGTAAACTGGATTTAAAGTTTGTGTTCGTGACTGAGGTGCTGAGGGTTTAGTGAAGTTGGTGTGCGTGTCAGCACATAAAAGCAGAGTTTGAGCAAGGCGGCCTAGGGCGGAATGCTGACGTATAAAGTCACATACCGGTTTTAATTATTTTGAGTCAGTTAGTCAGACCAGGTACATCTTACATTCTTTTCCCTTTTTCCCAGTGTAATGATTTTTAATTAGTTTATTTTTTCCATACGTATTTATTTTTTAACAAATAAAAGAAGAAAAAAGAAAAATGAAAAAAAGTATGAATTGTTTAGCAATTCATTTGACTTCATGGTGTTGAAATTCCAAATACTTTTTCTTAACGCTTCCCAGCCTACAGATTATATATATGTCATTAACACAAATCCTTCAGACTCCGAAAAAATGGACAAAAATGTCCGTGCATGAAACACATAGGAAATAATGGTTATAATTATAACTTTAATTTTTAAAGGAGTGGACTGGTAAGCCAGTAGAAGGCCTCGGCCAGATGACCAAAAGCTCCAGGGGCAGGACATCATATGACTTAAGATCCGCGTTACGAAACAGTTATCTTGTTTCCTGACGAAACTTACCTACCTACCTACGAAGCACCTGGACCCCATTCTTAGAATGCGGCATTTATAAAGAAACTGTAAATATACTACTAACACGAGCACTCGGTCTTCTTTGAAAGTCCCCTTGATTAAATTGAAGTCCCCCCACACATCACTTTCCACCAACACAATTTCCACCCCCACACACCAGTTTCCCCACACTACTTCCGCCTTACATACCTCCGCTCAATAACATCAAAATTCAGTTGTGGTTGTATGTAGAAGTCAAGTTTTAATGGGTGCAGTGGGATTGGAAAACTGTGCCGCGATATGTGGCGTATTAATGGCCTTATTTTATGTTAGAGTCGTGCCGTTGACCGAGGACTGGTGTTCCTGTTATCTTATCTTGTCTCCGCCCACCCTCGTCCCTGTTGCGTCACGTGATGTGTACACTCACGTGATGCTGTCTACTGTTATGTACTCATCTATGTGTTAGTTGTGCCCCCTGAGCAGCTAGCTTGTTTAGCACTCTGTGCTCATCCTGTGAGCGCTAACGCAAGAAACAACTTTACACAGGTTACAGTGGTTCTTTGTCACACCTCACTGTACATTATTACATCGCTAGAAAGAAATATTAGTCATTTAGTATTTTACAGTTACTTTGTATAGTTGTTGTACATAGTACAGTACGGAATACATACAATTTAAAAAAATATTTCTTATTACCACTAAAAACACACAAAACAAAAGACATCGGTTATAGCTGGATTACAGTCTGTATAAAGACAATTTGTCCATCCAGTCACTGCAAAATGTGGATACAACCTCAAGATTTCAGATATCTTATCATTAACAATGAGGTGTTTTGCCATATCTTGTAAGGTTTGCATTAAGGTATGGCCCTGTCTCTGCATTTTATCTCCTTGATATCTCTATACAAACCGTACTGCTAGAGATACTCATAACCTAGCCATAGTATAGCAGTAACAACATCTTGCAATCTACTGACTTAGTTACTTTCTCCATAGATATGTTTAACTTAACACATTTCATTATGATGGTTAATGAATGTGCTAGTTCCTGTCTTTACTGTTCTGCTTCCTTCAAACTTGTTTGCTGGTTCCCTTCTGACAATGCTCCGTAGGCTTCTTTTAGAAAATCCAAAATTATACTCAACCTTGTATTCATTTAAAACTTGTTTAGCTAATTTATCAACTTTGTCATGCTCCTGGAGGCCTTTGTGAGAGGGGATCCACAAAAGCTTAATTATAATCCCTTTCTTAATAATTTGTGTATATCTGTGCCTAGTGTCATGCATGCTACATTCAGGCTTCAGGCTATTTAGAACAATGAGGAAAGAGTCAGTTACAATTACAGTGTGTGTGGTGGTAGTCTCCACCAGTGTGGTGGTAGTCTCCACCAGTGTGGTGGTAGTCTCCACCAGTGTGGTGGTAGTCTCCACCAGTGTGGTGGTGGTCTCCACCAAGTGTGTGTGGTGGTAGTCTCCACCAAGTGTGTGTGGTGGTAGTCTCCACCAGTGTGGTGGTAGTCTCCACCAGTGTGGTGGTAGTCTCCACCAAGTGTGTGTGTGGTGGTAGTCTCCACCAAGTGTGTGTGGTGGTAGTCTCCACCAAGTGTGTGTGGTGGTAGTCTCCACCAAGTGTGTGTGGTGGTAGTCTCCACCAGTGTGGTGGTGGTCTCCACTCAAGTGTGTGTGGTGGTAGTCTCCACTCAAGTGTGTGTGGTGGCAGTCTCCACCAGTGTGGTGGTGAGTCTCCACCAAGTGTGTGTGGTGGTAGTCTCCACCAAGTGTGTGTGGTGGTAGTCTCCACCAAGTGTGTGTGGTGGTAGTCTCCACCAAGTGTGTGTGGTGGTAGTCTCCACCAAGTGTGTGTGGTGGTAGTCTCCACCAAGTGTGTGTGGTGGTAGTCTCCACCAGTGTGGTGGTAGTCTCCACCAAGTGTGTGTGGTGGTAGTCTCCACCAGTGTGGTGGTAGTCTCCACCAAGTGTGTGTGGTGGTAGTCTTCACCAGTGTGGTGGTGGTCTCCACCAAGTGTGTGTGGTGGTAGTCTCCACCAGTGTGGTGGTGGTCTCCA
Organism: Cherax destructor; assembly: GCA_009830355.1. NCBI lineage: Eukaryota > Metazoa > Arthropoda > Malacostraca > Decapoda > Parastacidae > Cherax > Cherax destructor. The sequence continues at coordinate 3,673 of WNWK01010702.1, read as the reverse complement.
CCAAGTGTGTGTGGTGGTAGTCTCCACCAAGTGTGTGTGGTGGTAGTCTCCACCAGGTGTGGTGGTGGTCTCCACCAAGTGTGTGTGGTGGTAGTCTCCACCAGTGTGGTGGTGGTCTCCACCAATGTGTGTGGTGGCAGTCTCCACCAGTGGGGGTGGTAGGGCTCCACCAAGTGTGTGTGGTGGTAGTCTCCACCAGTGTGGTGGTAGTCTCCACCAAGTGTGTGTGGTGGTAGTCTCCACCAGTGTGGTGGTAGTCTCCACCAAGTGTGTGTGGTGGTAGTCTCCACCAGTGTGGTGGTGGTCTCCACCAGTGTGGTGGTGGTGGTCTCCACCAGTGTGGTGGTGGTGGTCTCCACCAGTGTGGTGGTGGTGGTCTCCACCAGTGTGGTGGTGGTGGTCTCCACCAGTGTGGTGGTGGTCTCCACCAGTGTGGTGGTGGTGGTCTCCACCAGTGTGGTGGTGGTGGTCTCCACCAGTGTGGTGGTGGTCTCCACCAGTGTGGTGGTGGTGGTCTCCACCAGTGTGGTGGTGGTGGTCTCCACCAGTGTGGTGGTGGTGGTCTCCACCAGTGTGGTGGTGGTAGTCTCCACCAGTGTGGTGGTGGTGGTCTCCACCAGCTGGAGAGCAACAAGTATGACAAACATCTCAGTTTATAAGAAGGAATCCCAGTTATTAGTTCTAATAAACCTTTGTATTAAAGTACCATCTAGGTGTAGAGACTTAGCTCCTGGCTTTGCCTCTTAACTTCATATTACTATTATATTCAAAACTAAGCGCTAAACCCACCAGGGTCATACAGCGCTGCGTCTTAACTTCATAATTGTCTGCCATGTACTGCTTCATGGCCTCTTGGGTGTAATTGTATTTACTCTTAACACTCTTTACTTAATTTGCTTCCACTGCTCATTTTGTTTCATTTTACCTCCATCACCCTCTTGTTTATTTAAATTGCCTACACCACCTTCTCATCCAGCTTATTCCACTTATTTTTCTCCTTAAGCCAAAAAACGTATTTCCTAACACACCTATTCCCTTTCGAGGCTGTTTTTCAGGTCAGGGTGTATGTCTGTTGTGTCTTCGTTATTACATCTTTGGGGGTTCTCTTTTTCTAGGGTTGTCAGGTTCAATTCCCCGAGCCTCCTTTCTCACATTTCACCATTCAGCGTTCCGATGCTGCGTGGCTTCACCAGTGACATACCTGTGACCGGATTTGAGAGCTCTTCTCTCTCGCCTGATTTGAGATGAGACTTCCCTGTTGACTCCTGATCATCCAGGCTGTTTGCTAGTCATCACAACCTGGCTGATCTTGCATGTCCATTATTTCAGTAAATGTTGACACCGTGTCTCTAATTGTGCTTATGGCATCGCTGCTGCTTTTACAGAGTTCATTTTACTTTCCTTTCGACATCTCTCACTAAATATAGTGGTTATTACAGTTGACTGTGGATTAGAAACTTGACCCTCAGTTATTTTTCATGTATATTATCTCCACTCCTGAGAGTACATTTCTAGTGTTTGTACGCTCCAGGTAGATTTCTTTGTGAACAATAATGATTTCTTGTACATTGTCTAGCTCTGCTCTCTCCTGCCTTGAGAGAAACTGTGATCACTGAACAATATTCGAGACTTAGGCACACAAGTGCTGTAAATACTACCATCATTGATATGACCTCTCATCTGAAAGATCTCTTAATTTAGCCAGTAATTTTCTTATCTTAGTCATCATTTGTTTTATTATGTTCACTAAACAATAGGTCGTCTGGTATTATTTCTAGGTCGTTTACCTTTTGTGTACGTACTATAGTCGTTTTGAGTTCTTCATTTTTGCTTTATCGAAATCTTGCTGTACTGAAATTTGTACTTTGGGGTGCCAAATATTGGTATCGACAACAAAAAGTTTGGTATTGCTCCATCCCTAGCTAAGACTATTTTGTTTTACTTTTAATCTCGCTCATTATGAATTGTTTGTTAGAAATTTGAATATCCATTTAACAACTTGAGCAGTTATACCTTGTGACTTCATTTTGTAGGATGTCACGCAATGGCCACGTTGGTTAAATGTTTGTATCTCTTGCTCTCTTTCCCTGCTCTGCCTCTTAAGTATGCTCTTTTTATTTCCCCTGTTTCTTCTGTTTCTCCTGATTCTACTGTTTTTATTTTCTATTTCTCATGTTCCAGTCGTTATATCTGCCCCTGTTTCTCTTGTTCCTTCCATTTCCTTCTGGTGCTGCTACATCTGTTTCTTCCCTACCGCTTCCTCCTCATCCTCTTGCTGCTGCTGCTGCTGCTTTTGTGTCTGCTTGTGATGTTGCTGCTGTGGTGTGGTGAGGTGCACCGCATGCAGGGTTGAGTGAGTCCAGCAGACAGCAGTCACTGAGGCGCTGTATCGTCTACACCAGATAAACCACCACTGCCAGGGTGACCTCTAGGAGATGGTCACTACTGTGACCTCTGGCATTTGGCGACCAGCTCTTCCATTAGCAGGCGGTGATCAGCTCTCATCTCAAAAGTAGTGACCAGTTATCTCACCAGTAATGACCAGCTCTCAGCAGCAGTGACCAGCTCTCATTTCAGCTGTAATGACCAACTGTTCTCTCAGCGGTAGTGACCAGCTCTTCTCAGCAGTTGGACAAAGTCAGCCAATAACCTGTAACACTAGGATGAAACATCCAGGAAAACCGTCCATTTCACAAATAAATAAAAGTTCTTATCAAACAAAAGTTATATATCACAGTAATAAACTGTCCACTGATGTTGCGAGACTGTCCACTGATGTTGCGAGACTGTCCACTGATGTTACGAGACTGTCCACTGATGTTGCGAGACTGTCCACTGATATTGCGAGACTGTCCATTGATGTTGCGAGACTGTCCACTGATGTTGCGAGACAGTCCACTGATGTTGCGAGACTGTCCACTGATGTTGCTAGACTGTCCACTGATGTTACTAGACTGGCCACTGATGTTGCGAGACTGTCCACTGATGTTGTGAGGTCAATTAGAATGAAGTCATTTAACAAGTAGTTGGCAAGCACTCTGCAAGTATTGAGTTCATCTTGTTACTGTGCTTGTGCTGCTTCTCGTCAACTGAATTCTGACGTCAGTTTAGGAAGTACAAGAAGTACCATATCATGTGTACTTCCCGTTGGCAACACCCTGCAAATGCGACTGCTTCCCTTAAGGTGGCATTAATGCCTGCGAATTCACATACATAAGGCTGTCTTTCTGTGATCATCTTTGTCATATGTTCTATTCTTTATTACGGTTCTTGTTTGTCTCACGTTTCTCTCCTTTATCATATTCCTAGTCTTTTATATTTATTGTATTCATTTTCTTCGTCTTTATCATATTCCTCATTTTCCTGATTCTCGACGTTGTTCTTCGTTTTTATCACGTTCCCCATCTTTATTATATTGCTCCCACTTCTCGTGCTCTCGTTGTTTCTCGTAACTAGCTAAGGGTATATACGTGATACACTCACCTCCTGACAAAATGGCAACAAGGCCATGTTCTTGTTTTTACCGTTGTTGTGCACGCGATACTAACATTGTGTTATTGTGGAAGACCTGGTGTAGGTTGTGTTGTCGGGTGGTGAAGGTTGTGTGGTGTAGGTTGTGTTGTAGGGTGGTGAAGGTTGTGGTGTAGGGTGGTGAAGGTTGTGTGGTGTAGGT